>CAWVNZ010002145.1:0-47271 GCA_963930735.1 Dioctria linearis
TGGCGTAATTAAAATTTGCGACAGTAGAAAATTATTTTTTGAATAATTTACTATAGAAAAGGCAATCCCTGGCGTAATTAAAATTTGCGACAGTAGAAAATTATTTTTTGAATTATTTACTATAGAAAAGGCAATCCCTGGCGTAATTAAAATTTGCGACAGTAAAAAATTATTTTTTGAATAATTTACTATAGAAAAGGCAATCCCTGGGATATTTAAAATTTGCGACAGTTGAAAATTATTTTTTGAATAATTTACTATAGAAAAGGCAATCCCTGGCGTAATTAAAATTTGCGACAGTAGAAAATTATTTTTTGAATAATTTACTATAGAAAAGGCAATCCCTGGCGCACTTAAAATTTGCGACAGTAGAAAATTATTTTTTGAATAATTTACTATAGAAAAGGCAATCCCTGGCGTAATTAAAATTTGCGACAGTTGAAAATTATTTTGTGAGAAATTTACTATAGAAAAGGCAATCCCTGGGATATTTAAAATTTGCGACAGTAAAAAATTATTTTTTGAATAATTTACTATAGAAAAGGCAATCCCTGGGATATTTAAAATTTGCGACAGTTGAAAATTATTTTTTGAATAATTTACTATAGAAAAGGCAATCCCTGGGATATTTAAAATTTGCGACAGTTGAAAATTATTTTGTGAGAAATTTACTATAGAAAAGGCAATCCCTGGGATATTTTAAATTTGCGACAGTAAAAAATTATTTTTTGAATAATTTACTATAGAAAAGGCAATCCCTGGCGCACTTAAAATTTGCGATAGTAAAAAATTATTTTTTGAATAATTTACTATAGAAAAGGCAATCCCTGGCGCACTTAAAATTTGCGACAGTTGAAAATTATTTTGTGAGAAATTTACTATAGAAAAGGCAATCCCTGGCGTAATTAAAATTTGCGACAGTAGAAAATTATTTTTTGAATTATTTACTGTGGAAAAGGCAATCCCTGGGATATTTAAAATTTGCGACAGTAGAAAATTATTTTTTGAATAATTTACTATAGAAAAGGCAATCCCTGGCGTAATTAAAATTTGCGACAGTAGAAAATTATTTTTTGAATAATTTACTATAGAAAAGGCAATCCCTGGCGTAATTAAAATTTGCGACAGTAGAAAATTATTTTGTGAGAAATTTACTATAGAAAAGGCAATCCCTGGCGTAATTAAAATTTGCGACAGTAGAAAATTATTTTTTGAATTATTTACTGTGGAAAAGGCAATCCCTGGGATATTTAAAATTTGCGACAGTAGAAAATTATTTTGTGAGAAATTTACTATAGAAAAGGCAATCCCTGGGATATTTTAAATTTGCGACAGTAAAAAATTATTTTTTGAATAATTTACTATAGAAAAGGCAATCCCTGGCGTAATTAAAATTTGCGACAGTAGAAAATTATTTTTTGAATAATTTACTATAGAAAAGGCAATCCCTGGCGCCATTAAAATTTGCGACAGTTGAAAATTATTTTTTGAATAATTTACTATAGAAAAGGCAATCCCTGGCGTAATTAAAATTTGCGACAGTAGAAAATTATTTTGTGAGAAATTTACTATAGAAAAGGCAATCCCTGGCGTAATTAAAATTTGCGACAGTAGAAAATTATTTTTTGAATTATTTACTATAGAAAAGGCAATCCCTGGGATATTTAAAATTTGCGACAGTTGAAAATTATTTTTTGAATAATTTACTATAGAAAAGGCAATCCCTGGCGTAATTAAAATTTGCGACAGTAGAAAATTATTTTGTGAGAAATTTACTATAGAAAAGGCAATCCCTGGCGTAATTAAAATTTGCGACAGTAGAAAATTATTTTTTGAATAATTTACTATAGAAAAGGCAATCCCTGGCGTAATTAAAATTTGCGACAGTTGAAAATTATTTTGTGAGAAATTTACTATAGAAAAGGCAATCCCTGGGATATTTTAAATTTGCGACAGTAAAAAATTATTTTTTGAATAATTTACTGTGGAAAAGGCAATCCCTGGCGTAATTAAAATTTGCGACAGTTGAAAATTATTTTTTGAATAATTTACTATAGAAAAGGCAATCCCTGGCGTAATTAAAATTTGCGACAGTAGAAAATTATTTTGTGAGAAATTTACTATAGAAAAGGCAATCCCTGGCGTAATTAAAATTTGCGACAGTAGAAAATTATTTTTTGAATTATTTACTATAGAAAAGGCAATCCCTGGGATATTTAAAATTTGCGACAGTTGAAAATTATTTTTTGAATAATTTACTATAGAAAAGGCAATCCCTGGCGTAATTAAAATTTGCGACAGTAGAAAATTATTTTGTGAGAAATTTACTATAGAAAAGGCAATCCCCTGGCGTAATTAAAATTTGCGACAGTAGAAAATTATTTTTTGAATAATTTACTATAGAAAAGGCAATCCCTGGCGTAATTAAAATTTGCGACAGTTGAAAATTATTTTGTGAGAAATTTACTATAGAAAAGGCAATCCCTGGGATATTTTAAATTTGCGACAGTAAAAAATTATTTTTTGAATAATTTACTGTGGAAAAGGCAATCCCTGGCGCCATTAAAATTTGCGACAGTAAAAAATTATTTTTTGAATAATTTACTATAGAAAAGGCAATCCCTGGCGTAATTAAAATTTGCGACAGTAGAAAATTATTTTTTGAATAATTTACTATAGAAAAGGCAATCCCTGGCGTAATTAAAATTTGCGACAGTAGAAAATTATTTTTTGAATAATTTACTATAGAAAAGGCAATCCCTGGCGTAATTAAAATTTGCGACAGTAGAAAATTATTTTTTGAATTATTTACTATAGAAAAGGCAATCCCTGGCGTAATTAAAATTTGCGACAGTAAAAAATTATTTTTTGAATAATTTACTATAGAAAAGGCAATCCCTGGGATATTTAAAATTTGCGACAGTTGAAAATTATTTTTTGAATAATTTACTATAGAAAAGGCAATCCCTGGCGTAATTAAAATTTGCGACAGTAGAAAATTATTTTTTGAATAATTTACTATAGAAAAGGCAATCCCTGGCGCACTTAAAATTTGCGACAGTAGAAAATTATTTTTTGAATAATTTACTATAGAAAAGGCAATCCCTGGCGTAATTAAAATTTGCGACAGTTGAAAATTATTTTGTGAGAAATTTACTATAGAAAAGGCAATCCCTGGGATATTTAAAATTTGCGACAGTAAAAAATTATTTTTTGAATAATTTACTATAGAAAAGGCAATCCCTGGGATATTTAAAATTTGCGACAGTTGAAAATTATTTTTTGAATAATTTACTATAGAAAAGGCAATCCCTGGGATATTTAAAATTTGCGACAGTTGAAAATTATTTTGTGAGAAATTTACTATAGAAAAGGCAATCCCTGGGATATTTTAAATTTGCGACAGTAAAAAATTATTTTTTGAATAATTTACTATAGAAAAGGCAATCCCTGGCGCACTTAAAATTTGCGATAGTAAAAAATTATTTTTTGAATAATTTACTATAGAAAAGGCAATCCCTGGCGCACTTAAAATTTGCGACAGTTGAAAATTATTTTGTGAGAAATTTACTATAGAAAAGGCAATCCCTGGCGTAATTAAAATTTGCGACAGTAGAAAATTATTTTTTGAATTATTTACTGTGGAAAAGGCAATCCCTGGGATATTTAAAATTTGCGACAGTAGAAAATTATTTTTTGAATAATTTACTATAGAAAAGGCAATCCCTGGCGTAATTAAAATTTGCGACAGTAGAAAATTATTTTTTGAATAATTTACTATAGAAAAGGCAATCCCTGGCGTAATTAAAATTTGCGACAGTAGAAAATTATTTTGTGAGAAATTTACTATAGAAAAGGCAATCCCTGGCGTAATTAAAATTTGCGACAGTAGAAAATTATTTTTTGAATTATTTACTGTGGAAAAGGCAATCCCTGGGATATTTAAAATTTGCGACAGTAGAAAATTATTTTGTGAGAAATTTACTATAGAAAAGGCAATCCCTGGGATATTTTAAATTTGCGACAGTAAAAAATTATTTTTTGAATAATTTACTATAGAAAAGGCAATCCCTGGCGTAATTAAAATTTGCGACAGTAGAAAATTATTTTTTGAATAATTTACTATAGAAAAGGCAATCCCTGGCGCCATTAAAATTTGCGCCAGTAGAAAATTATTTTGTGAGAAATTTACTATAGAAAAGGCAATCCCTGGCGTAATTAAAATTTGCGACAGTAGAAAATTATTTTTTGAATAATTTACTGTGGAAAAGGCAATCCCTGGGATATTTAAAATTTGCGACAGTAGAAAATTATTTTGTGAGAAATTTACTATAGAAAAGGCAATCCCTGGCGTAATTAAAATTTGCGACAGTAGAAAATAATTTTTTGAATAATTTACTATAGAAAAGGCAATCCCTGGCGCCATTAAAATTTGCGACAGTAGAAAATTATTTTGTGAGAAATTTACTATAGAAAAGGCAATCCCTGGCGTAATTAAAATTTGCGACAGTAGAAAATTATTTTTTGAATAATTTACTGTGGAAAAGGCAATCCCTGGGATATTTAAAATTTGCGACAGTAGAAAATTATTTTGTGAGAAATTTACTATAGAAAAGGCAATCCCTGGCGTAATTAAAATTTGCGACAGTAGATAATTATTTTGTGAGAAATTTACTATAGAAAAGGCAATCCCTGGCGTAATTAAAATTTGCGACAGTAGAAAATTATTTTTTGAATTATTTACTGTGGAAAAGGCAATCCCTGGGATATTTAAAATTTGCGACAGTAGAAAATTATTTTTTGAATAATTTACTATAGAAAAGGCAATCCCTGGCGTAATTAAAATTTGCGACAGTAGAAAATTATTTTTTGAATAATTTACTATAGAAAAGGCAATCCCTGGCGTAATTAAAATTTGCGACAGTTGAAAATTATTTTTTGAATAATTTACTGTGGAAAAGGCAATCCCTGGGATATTTAAAATTTGCGACAGTAGAAAATTATTTTTTGAATAATTTACTATAGAAAAGGCAATCCCTGGCGTAATTAAAATTTGCGACAGTAGAAAATTATTTTTTGAATAATTTACTATAGAAAAGGCAATCCCTGGCGTAATTAAAATTTGCGACAGTAGAAAATTATTTTGTGAGAAATTTACTATAGAAAAGGCAATCCCTGGCGTAATTAAAATTTGCGACAGTAGAAAATTATTTTTTGAATTATTTATTGTGGAAAAGGCAATCCCTGGGATATTTAAAATTTGCGACAGTAGAAAATTATTTTGTGAGAAATTTACTATAGAAAAGGCAATCCCTGGGATATTTTAAATTTGCGACAGTAAAAAATTATTTTTTGAATAATTTACTATAGAAAAGGCAATCCCTGGCGTAATTAAAATTTGCGACAGTAGAAAATTATTTTTTGAATAATTTACTATAGAAAAGGCAATCCCTGGCGCCATTAAAATTTGCGACAGTAGAAAATTATTTTGTGAGAAATTTACTATAGAAAAGGCAATCCCTGGCGTAATTAAAATTTGCGACAGTAGAAAATTATTTTTTGAATAATTTACTGTGGAAAAGGCAATCCCTGGGATATTTAAAATTTGCGACAGTAGAAAATTATTTTGTGAGAAATTTACTATAGAAAAGGCAATCCCTGGCGTAATTAAAATTTGCGACAGTAGAAAATTATTTTGTGAGAAATTTACTATAGAAAAGGCAATCCCTGGCGTAATTAAAATTTGCGACAGTAGAAAATTATTTTTTGAATAATTTACTGTGGAAAAGGCAATCCCTGGGATATTTAAAATTTGCGACAGTAGAAAATTATTTTTTGAATTATTTACTATAGAAAAGGCAATCCCTGGCGTAATTAAAATTTGCGACAGTAAAAAATTATTTTTTGAATAATTTACTATAGAAAAGGCAATCCCTGGCGTAATTAAAATTTGCGACAGTAGAAAATTATTTTGTGAGAAATTTACTATAGAAAAGGCAATCCCTGGCGTAATTAAAATTTGCGACAGTTGAAAATTATTTTTTGAATAATTTATTATAGAAAAGGCAATCCCTGGCGTAATTAAAATTTGCGACAGTAGAAAATTATTTTTTGAATAATTTACTGTGGAAAAGGCAATCCCTGGGATATTTAAAACTTGCGACAGTAGAAAATTATTTTTTGAATAATTTACTATAGAAAAGGCAATCCCTGGCGTAATTAAAATTTGCGACAGTAGAAAATTATTTTTTGAATAATTTACTATAGAAAAGGCAATCCCTGGGATATTTAAAATTTGCGATAGTAAAAAATTATTTTTTGAATAATTTACTATAGAAAAGGCAATCCCTGGCGTAATTAAAATTTGCGACAGTTGAAAATTATTTTGTGAGAAATTTACTATAGAAAAGGCAATCCCTGGGATATTTAAAATTTGCGACAGTAAAAAATTATTTTTTGAATTATTTACTATAGAAAAGGCAATCCCTGGCGTAATTAAAACTTGCGACAGTAGAAAATTATTTTTTGAATAATTTACTATAGAAAAGGCAATCCCTGGCGTAATTAAAATTTGCGACAGTAGAAAATTATTTTTTGAATAATTTACTATAGAAAAGGCAATCCCTGGCGCACTTAAAATTTGCGACAGTAAAAAATTATTTTTTGAATAATTTACTATAGAAAAGGCAATCCCTGGCGCACTTAAAATTTGCGATAGTAAAAAATTATTTTTTGAATAATTTACTATAGAAAAGGCAATCCCTGGCGTAATTAAAATTTGCGACAGTTGAAAATTATTTTGTGAGAAATTTACTATAGAAAAGGCAATCCCTGGGATATTTAAAATTTGCGACAGTAAAAAATTATTTTTTGAATAATTTACTATAGAAAAGGCAATCCCTGGGATATTTAAAATTTGCGACAGTTGAAAATTATTTTTTGAATAATTTACTATAGAAAAGGCAATCCCTGGCGTAATTAAAATTTGCGACAGTAGAAAATTATTTTTTGAATAATTTACTATAGAAAAGGCAATCCCTGGCGCACTTAAAATTTGCGATAGTAAAAAATTATTTTTTGAATAATTTACTATAGAAAAGGCAATCCCTGGCGTAATTAAAATTTGCGACAGTTGAAAATTATTTTGTGAGAAATTTACTATAGAAAAGGCAATCCCTGGGATATTTAAAATTTGCGACAGTAAAAAATTATTTTTTGAATTATTTACTATAGAAAAGGCAATCCCTGGCGTAATTAAAATTTGCGACAGTAGAAAATTATTTTGTGAGAAATTTACTATAGAAAAAGCAATCCCTGGCGTAATTAAAATTTGCGACAGTTGAAAATTATTTTGTGAGAAATTTACTATAGAAAAGGCAATCCCTGGCGTAATTAAAATTTGCGACAGTTGAAAATTATTTTGTGAGAAATTTACTATAGAAAAGGCAATCCCTGGGATATTTAAAATTTGCGACAGTAGAAAATTATTTTTTGAATAATTTACTATAGAAAAGGCAATCCCTGGCGTAATTAAAATTTGCGACAGTAGAAAATTATTTTTTGAATAATTTACTATAGAAAAGGCAATCCCTGGCGCCATTAAAATTTGCGACAGTTGAAAATTATTTTTTGAATAATTTACTATAGAAAAGGCAATCCCTGGCGTAATTAAAATTTGCGACAGTAGAAAATTATTTTTTGAATAATTTACTATAGAAAAGGCAATCCCTGGCGTAATTAAAATTTGCGACAGTAGAAAATTATTTTTTGAATAATTTACTATAGAAAAGGCAATCCCTGGCGCCATTAAAATTTGCGACAGTTGAAAATTATTTTTTGAATAATTTACTATAGAAAAGGCAATCCCTGGCGTAATTAAAATTTGCGACAGTAGAAAATTATTTTTTGAATAATTTACTATAGAAAAGGCAATCCCTGGCGCCATTAAAATTTGCGACAGTAAAAAATTATTTTTTGAATTATTTACTATAGAAAAGGCAATCCCTGGGATATTTAAAATTTGCGACAGTAAAAAATTATTTTTTGAATTATTTACTATAGAAAAGGCAATCCCTGGCGTAATTAAAATTTGCGACAGTTGAAAATTATTTTGTGAGAAATTTACTATAGAAAAGGCAATCCCTGGCGTAATTAAAACTTGCGACAGTAGAAAATTATTTTTTGAATAATTTACTGTGGAAAAGGCAATCCCTGGGATATTTTAAATTTGCGACAGTAAAAAATTATTTTTTGAATAATTTACTATAGAAAAGGCAATCCCTGGGATATTTAAAATTTGCGACAGTTGAAAATTATTTTTTGAATAATTTACTATAGAAAAGGCAATCCCTGGCGCCATTAAAATTTGCGACAGTAAAAAATTATTTTTTGAATAATTTACTATAGAAAAGGCAATCCCTGGCGCACTTAAAATTTGCGATAGTAAAAAATTATTTTTTGAATAATTTACTATAGAAAAGGCAATCCCTGGCGCCATTAAAATTTGCGACAGTTGAAAATTATTTTGTGAGAAATTTACTATAGAAAAGGCAATCCCTGGGATATTTAAAATTTGCGACAGTAAAAAATTATTTTTTGAATTATTTACTATAGAAAAGGCAATCCCTGGCGTAATTAAAATTTGCGACAGTAGAAAATTATTTTTTGAATAATTTACTATAGAAAAGGCAATCCCTGGCGCCATTAAAATTTGCGACAGTTGAAAATTATTTTGTGAGAAATTTACTATAGAAAAGGCAATCCCTGGCGCACTTAAAATTTGCGATAGTAAAAAATTATTTTGTGAGAAATTTACTATAGAAAAGGCAATCCCTGGCGTAATTAAAATTTGCGACAGTAAAAAATTATTTTTGAATAATTTACTATAGAAAAGGCAATCCCTGGCGTAATTAAAATTTGCGACAGTAAAAAATTATTTTTTGAATTATTTACTGTGGAAAAGGCAATCCCTGGCGCACTTAAAATTTGCGATAGTAAAAAATTATTTTTTGAATAATTTACTATAGAAAAGGCAATCCCTGGCGCACTTAAAATTTGCGATAGTAAAAAATTATTTTTTGAATAATTTACTGTGGAAAAGGCAATCCCTGGGATATTTTAAATTTGCGACAGTAAAAAATTATTTTTTGAATAATTTACTATAGAAAAGGCAATCCCTGGCGTAATTAAAATTTGCGACAGTAGAAAATTATTTTTTGAATAATTTACTATAGAAAAGGCAATCCCTGGCGCCATTAAAATTTGCGACAGTAAAAAATTATTTTTTGAATAATTTACTATAGAAAAGGCAATCCCTGGCGCACTTAAAATTTGCGATAGTAAAAAATTATTTTTTGAATAATTTACTATAGAAAAGGCAATCCCTGGCGCCATTAAAATTTGCGACAGTTGAAAATTATTTTGTGAGAAATTTACTATAGAAAAGGCAATCCCTGGGATATTTAAAATTTGCGACAGTTGAAAATTATTTTTTGAATAATTTACTATAGAAAAGGCAATCCCTGGCGCCATTAAAATTTGCGACAGTTGAAAATTATTTTGTGAGAAATTTACTATAGAAAAGGCAATCCCTGGGATATTTAAAATTTGCGACAGTTGAAAATTATTTTTGAATAATTTACTATAGAAAAGGCAATCCCTGGCGGAATTAAAATTTGCGACAGTAGAAAATTATTTTGTGAGAAATTTACTATAGAAAAGGCAATCCCTGGCGTAATTAAAATTTGCGACAGTAGAAAATTATTTTTTGAATTATTTACTGTGGAAAAGGCAATCCCTGGGATATTTAAAATTTGCGACAGTAGAAAATTATTTTGTGAGAAATTTACTATAGAAAAGGCAATCCCTGGGATATTTTAAATTTGCGACAGTAAAAAATTATTTTTTGAATAATTTACTATAGAAAAGGCAATCCCTGGCGCCATTAAAATTTGCGACAGTAAAAAATTATTTTTTGAATTATTTGCTATAGAAAAGGCAATCCCTGGCGTAATTAAAATTTGCGACAGTAAAAAATTATTTTTTGAATAATTTACTATAGAAAAGGCAATCCCTGGCGCACTTAAAATTTGCGATAGTAAAAAATTATTTTTTGAATAATTTACTATAGAAAAGGCAATCCCTGGCGTAATTAAAATTTGCGACAGTAGAAAATTATTTTTTGAATAATTTACTGTGGAAAAGGCAATCCCTGGCGTAATTAAAATTTGCGACAGTAAAAAATTATTTTTTGAATAATTTACTGTGGAAAAGGCAATCCCTGGGATATTTAAAATTTGCGACAGTAAAAAATTATTTTTTGAATTATTTACTATAGAAAAGGCAATCCCTGGCGTAATTAAAATTTGCGACAGTAGAAAATTATTTTGTGAGAAATTTACTGTGGAAAAGGCAATCCCTGGGATATTTAAAATTTGCGACAGTAAAAAATTATTTTTTGAATTATTTACTATAGAAAAGGCAATCCCTGGCGTAATTAAAATTTGCGACAGTAGAAAATTATTTTTTGAATAATTTACTGTGGAAAAGGCAATCCCTGGCGTAATTAAAATTTGCGACAGTAGAAAATTATTTTTTGAATAATTTACTATAGAAAAGGCAATCCCTGGCGCCATTAAAATTTGCGACAGTTGAAAATTATTTTGTGAGAAATTTACTATAGAAAAGGCAATCCCTGGCGTAATTAAAATTTGCGACAGTAGAAAATTATTTTTTGAATAATTTACTGTGGAAAAGGCAATCCCTGGGATATTTAAAATTTGCGACAGTAGAAAATTATTTTGTGAGAAATTTACTATAGAAAAGGCAATCCCTGGCGTAATTAAAATTTGCGACAGTAGAAAATTATTTTGTGAGAAATTTACTATAGAAAAGGCAATCCCTGGCGTAATTAAAATTTGCGACAGTAGAAAATTATTTTTTGAATTATTTACTGTGGAAAAGGCAATCCCTGGGATATTTAAAATTTGCGACAGTAGAAAATTATTTTTTGAATAATTTACTATAGAAAAGGCAATCCCTGGGATATTTAAAATTTGCGACAGTAGAAAATTATTTTTTGAATAATTTACTATAGAAAAGGCAATCCCTGGCGTAATTAAAATTTGCGACAGTAGAAAATTATTTTTTGAATAATTTACTATAGAAAAGGCAATCCCTGGCGTAATTAAAATTTGCGACAGTAGAAAATTATTTTGTGAGAAATTTACTATAGAAAAGGCAATCCCTGGCGTAATTAAAATTTGCGACAGTAGAAAATTATTTTTTGAATTATTTACTGTGGAAAAGGCAATCCCTGGCGTAATTAAAATTTGCGACAGTAGAAAATTATTTTTTGAATAATTTACTATAGAAAAGGCAATCCCTGGGATATTTAAAATTTGCGACAGTAGAAAATTATTTTTTGAATAATTTACTATAGAAAAGGCAATCCCTGGCGCCATTAAAATTTGCGACAGTAAAAAATTATTTTTTGAATAATTTACTATAGAAAAGGCAATCCCTGGCGTAATTAAAATTTGCGACAGTAGAAAATTATTTTTTGAATAATTTACTATAGAAAAGGCAATCCCTGGCGTAATTAAAATTTGCGACAGTAGAAAATTATTTTTTGAATAATTTACTATAGAAAAGGCAATCCCTGGCGTAATTAAAATTTGCGACAGTAGAAAATTATTTTTTGAATAATTTACTATAGAAAAGGCAATCCCTGGCGTAATTAAAATTTGCGACAGTAGAAAATTATTTTTTGAATAATTTACTGTGGAAAAGGCAATCCCTGGCGCCATTAAAATTTGCGACAGTAAAAAATTAGTTTTGAATAATTTACTATAGAAAAGGCAATCCCTGGCGTAATTAAAATTTGCGACAGTAAAAAATTATTTTTTGAATAATTTACTATAGAAAAGGCAATCCCTGGCGCACTTAAAATTTGCGATAGTAAAAAATTATTTTTTGAATAATTTACTATAGAAAAGGCAATCCCTGGCGTAATTAAAATTTGCGACAGTAGAAAATTATTTTTTGAATAATTTACTGTGGAAAAGGCAATCCCTGGCGTAATTAAAATTTGCGACAGTAGAAAATTATTTTTTGAATAATTTACTATAGAAAAGGCAATCCCTGGCGTAATTAAAATTTGCGACAGTAGAAAATTATTTTTTGAATAATTTACTATAGAAAAGGCAATCCCTGGGATATTTAAAATTTGCGACAGTTGAAAATTATTTTTTGAATAATTTACTGTGGAAAAGGCAATCCCTGGGATATTTAAAATTTGCGACAGTTGAAAATTATTTTTTGAATAATTTACTATAGAAAAGGCAATCCCTGGCGTAATTAAAATTTGCGACAGTAGAAAATTATTTTTTGAATAATTTACTATAGAAAAGGCAATCCCTGGGATATTTAAAATTTGCGAGATTAGAAAATTATTTTTTGAATAATTTACTATAGAAAAGGCAATCCCTGGGATATTTAAAATTTGCGACAGTTGAAAATTATTTTGTGAGAAATTTACTATAGAAAAGGCAATCCCTGGGATATTTAAAATTTGCGACAGTAAAAAATTATTTTGTGAGAAATTTACTATAGAAAAGGCAATCCCTGGGATATTTAAAATTTGCGACAGTTGAAAATTATTTTGTGAGAAATTTACTATAGAAAAGGCAATCCCTGGGATATTTAAAATTTGCGACAGTAAAAAATTATTTTTTGAATAATTTACTGTGGAAAAGGCAATCCCTGGCGTAATTAAAATTTGCGACAGTAGAAAATTATTTTTTGAATAATTTACTATAGAAAAGGCAATCCCTGGCGTAATTAAAATTTGCGACAGTAGAAAATTATTTTTTGAATAATTTACTATAGAAAAGGCAATCCCTGGCGTAATTAAAATTTGCGACAGTAGAAAATTATTTTTTGAATTATTTACTGTGGAAAAGGCAATCCCTGGGATATTTAAAATTTGCGACAGCAGAAAATTATTTTTTGAATAATTTACTATAGAAAAGGCAATCCCTGGCGTAATTAAAATTTGCGACAGTAGAAAATTATTTTTTGAATAATTTACTATAGAAAAGGCAATCCCTGGCGTAATTAAAATTTGCGACAGTAGAAAATTATTTTGTGAGAAATTTACTATAGAAAAGGCAATCCCTGGCGTAATTAAAATTTGCGACAGTAGAAAATTATTTTTTGAATTATTTACTGTGGAAAAGGCAATCCCTGGGATATTTAAAATTTGCGACAGTAGAAAATTATTTTGTGAGAAATTTACTATAGAAAAGGCAATCCCTGGGATATTTTAAATTTGCGACAGTAAAAAATTATTTTTTGAATAATTTACTATAGAAAAGGCAATCCCTGGCGCCATTAAAATTTGCGACAGTAAAAAATTATTTTTTGAATAATTTACTATAGAAAAGGCAATCCCTGGCGTAATTAAAATTTGCGACAGTAAAAAATTATTTTTTGAATAATTTACTATAGAAAAGGAAATCCCTGGCGCACTTAAAATTTGCGATAGTAAAAAATTATTTTTTGAATAATTTACTATAGAAAAGGCAATCCCTGGCGTAATTAAAATTTGCGACAGTAGAAAATTATTTTTTGAATAATTTACTGTGGAAAAGGCAATCCCTGGCGTAATTAAAATTTGCGACAGTAAAAAATTATTTTTTGAATAATTTACTGTGGAAAAGGCAATCCCTGGGATATTTAAAATTTGCGACAGTAAAAAATTATTTTTTGAATTATTTACTATAGAAAAGGCAATCCCAGGCGCACTTAAAATTTGCGATAGTAAAAAATTATTTTTTGAATAATTTACTATAGAAAAGGCAATCCCTGGCGTAATTAAAATTTGCGACAGTAGAAAATTATTTTTTGAATAATTTACTGTGGAAAAGGCAATCCCTGGCGTAATTAAAATTTGCGACAGTAGAAAATTATTTTTTGAATAATTTACTGTGGAAAAGGCAATCCCTGGGATATTTAAAATTTGCGACAGTTGAAAATTATTTTTTGAATAATTTACTATAGAAAAGGCAATCCCTGGGATATTTTAAATTTGCGACAGTAAAAAATTATTTTTTGAATAATTTACTATAGAAAAGGCAATCCCTGGCGTAATTAAAATTTGCGACAGTAGAAAATTATTTTTTGAATTATTTACTATAGAAAAGGCAATCCCTGGCGCCATTAAAATTTGCGACAGTAGAAAATTATTTTTTGAATAATTTACTGTGGAAAAGGCAATCCCTGGGATATTTAAAATTTGCGACAGTAGAAAATTATTTTTTGAATAATTTACTATAGAAAAGGCAATCCCTGGCGCACTTAAAATTTGCGATAGTAAAAAATTATTTTTTGAATAATTTACTATAGAAAAGGCAATCCCTGGCGTAATTAAAATTTGCGACAGTAGAAAATTATTTTTTGAATAATTTACTATAGAAAAGGCAATCCCTGGCGCCATTAAAATTTGCGACAGTAAAAAATTATTTTTTGAATAATTTACTATAGAAAAGGCAATCCCTGGCGCCATTAAAATTTGCGACAGTTGAAAATTATTTTTTGAATAATTTACTATAGAAAAGGCAATCCCTGGCGTAATTAAAATTTGCGACAGTAGAAAATTATTTTTTGAATAATTTACTATAGAAAAGGCAATCCCTGGCGCCATTAAAATGTGCGACAGTTGAAAATTATTTTGTGAGAAATTTACTATAGAAAAGGCAATCCCTGGCGCACTTAAAATTTGCGATAGTAAAAAATTATTTTGTGAGAAATTTACTATAGAAAAGGCAATCCCTGGCGTAATTAAAATTTGCGACAGTAAAAAATTATTTTTGAATAATTTACTATAGAAAAGGCAATCCCTGGCGTAATTAAAATTTGCGACAGTAAAAAATTATTTTTTGAATTATTTACTGTGGAAAAGGCAATCCCTGGCGCACTTAAAATTTGCGATAGTAAAAAATTATTTTTTGAATAATTTACTATAGAAAAGGCAATCCCTGGCGCACTTAAAATTTGCGATAGTAAAAAATTATTTTTTGAATAATTTACTGTGGAAAAGGCAATCCCTGGGATATTTAAAATTTGCGACAGTTGAAAATTATTTTTTGAATAATTTACTATAGAAAAGGCAATCCCTGGCGTAATTAAAATTTGCGACAGTAGAAAATTATTTTTTGAATAATTTACTATAGAAAAGGCAATCCCTGGCGTAATTAAAATTTGCGACAGTTGAAAATTATTTTGTGAGAAATTTACTATAGAAAAGGCAATCCCTGGGATATTTTAAATTTGCGACAGTAAAAAATTATTTTTTGAATAATTTACTATAGAAAAGGCAATCCCTGGCGTAATTAAAATTTGCGACAGTAGAAAATTATTTTTTGAATAATTTACTATAGAAAAGGCAATCCCTGGCGCCATTAAAATTTGCGACAGTTGAAAATTATTTTGTGAGAAATTTACTATAGAAAAGGCAATCCCTGGGATATTTAAAATTTGCGACAGTTGAAAATTATTTTTTTAATAATTTACTGTGGAAAAGGCAATCCCTGGCGTAATTAAAATTTGCGACAGTAGAAAATTATTTTTTGAATAATTTACTATAGAAAAGGCAATCCCTGGCGTAATTAAAATTTGCGACAGTTGAAAATTATTTTGTGAGAAATTTACTATAGAAAAGGCAATCCCTGGGATATTTTAAATTTGCGACAGTAAAAAATTATTTTTTGAATAATTTACTATAGAAAAGGCAATCCCTGGCGTAATTAAAATTTGCGACAGTAGAAAATTATTTTTTGAATAATTTACTATAGAAAAGGCAATCCCTGGCGCCATTAAAATTTGCGACAGTTGAAAATTATTTTGTGAGAAATTTACTATAGAAAAGGCAATCCCTGGGATATTTAAAATTTGCGACAGTTGAAAATTATTTTTTGAATAATTTACTATAGAAAAGGCAATCCCTGGCGCCATTAAAATTTGCGACAGTAGAAAATAATTTTTTGAATAATTTACTATAGAAAAGGCAATCCCTGGCGCCATTAAAATTTGCGACAGTTGAAAATTATTTTTTGATTAATTTACTATAGAAAAGGCAATCCCTGGCGTAATTAAAATTTGCGACAGTAGAAAATTATTTTTTGAATAATTTACTATAGAAAAGGCAATCCCTGGCGCCATTAAAATTTGCGACAGTTGAAAATTATTTTGTGAGAAATTTACTATAGAAAAGGCAATCCCTGGGATATTTAAAATTTGCGACAGTAGAAAATTATTTTGTGAGAAATTTACTATAGAAAAGGCAATCCCTGGCGCACTTAAAATTTGCGATAGTAAAAAATTATTTTTTGAATAATTTACTATAGAACAGGCAATCCCTGGCGTAATTAAAATTTGCGACAGAAAAAAATTATTTTTGAATAATTTACTATAGAAAAGGCAATCCCTGGCGTAATTAAAATTTGCGACAGTAAAAAATTATTTTTTGAATTATTTACTGTGGAAAAGGCAATCCCTGGCGCACTTAAAATTTGCGATAGTAAAAAATTATTTTTTGAATAATTTACTATAGAAAAGGCAATCCCTGGCGCACTTAAAATTTGCGATAGTAAAAAATTATTTTTTGAATAATTTACTGTGGAAAAGGCAATCCCTGGGATATTTTAAATTTGCGACAGTAAAAAATTATTTTTTGAATAATTTACTATAGAAAAGGCAATCCCTGGCGTAATTAAAATTTGCGACAGTAGAAAATTATTTTTTGAATAATTTACTATAGAAAAGGCAATCCCTGGCGCCATTAAAATTTGCGACAGTTGAAAATTATTTTGTGAGAAATTTACTATAGAAAAGGCAATCCCTGGGATATTTAAAATTTGCGACAGTTGAAAATTATTTTGTGAGAAATTTACTATAGAAAAGGCAATCCCTGGCGTAATTAAAACTTGCGACAGTAGAAAATTATTTTTTGAATAATTTACTGTGGAAAAGGCAATCCCTGGCGTAATTAAAATTTGCGACAGTAGAAAATTATTTTTTGAATAATTTACTATAGAAAAGGCAATCCCTGGCGTAATTAAAATTTGCGACAGTAGAAAATTATTTTTTGAATAATTTACTATAGAAAAGGCAATCCCTGGCGTAATTAAAATTTGCGACAGTAGAAAATTATTTTTTGAATAATTTACTATAGAAAAGGCAATCCCTGGCGCCATTAAAATTTGCGACAGTTGAAAATTATTTTGTGAGAAATTTACTATAGAAAAGGCAATCCCTGGGATATTTAAAATTTGCGACAGTAAAAAATTATTTTTTGAATAATTTACTATAGAAAAGGCAATCCCTGGCGTAATTAAAATTTGCGACAGTAGAAAATTATTTTTTGAATAATTTACTATAGAAAAGGCAATCCCTGGCGTAATTAAAATTTGCGACAGTAGAAAATTATTTTTTGAATAATTTACTATAGAAAAGGCAATCCCTGGCGTAATTAAAATTTGCGACAGTAGAAAATTATTTTTTGAATAATTTACTATAGAAAAGGCAATCCCTGGCGCCATTAAAATTTGCGACAGTTGAAAATTATTTTGTGAGAAATTTACTATAGAAAAGGCAATCCCTGGGATATTTAAAATTTGCGACAGTAAAAAATTATTTTTTGAATAATTTACTATAGAAAAGGCAATCCCTGGCGTAATTAAAATTTGCGACAGTAGAAAATTATTTTTTGAATAATTTACTATAGAAAAGGCAATCCCTGGCGTAATTAAAATTTGCGACAGTTGAAAATTATTTTGTGAGAAATTTACTATAGAAAAGGCAATCCCTGGGATATTTAAAATTTGCGACAGTAAAAAATTATTTTTTGAATTATTTACTATAGAAAAGGCAATCCCTGGCGTAATTAAAATTTGCGACAGTAGAAAATTATTTTGTGAGAAATTTACTATAGAAAAGGCAATCCCTGGCGTAATTAAAATTTGCGACAGTAGAAAATTATTTTTTGAATAATTTACTGTGGAAAAGGCAATCCCTGGGATATTTTAAATTTGCGACAGTAAAAAATTATTTTTTGAATAATTTACTATAGAAAAGGCAATCCCTGGCGTAATTAAAACTTGCGATAGTAAAAAATTATTTTTTGAATAATTTACTATAGAAAAGGCAATCCCTGGCGCACTTAAAATTTGCGATAGTAAAAAATTATTTTTTGAATAATTTACTATAGAAAAGGCAATCCCTGGCGCCATTAAAATTTGCGACAGTTGAAAATTATTTTGTGAGAAATTTACTATAGAAAAGGCAATCCCTGGCGTAATTAAAATTTGCGATAGTAAAAAATTATTTTTTGAATAATTTACTATAGAAAAGGCAATCCCTGGCGCACTTAAAATTTGCGACAGTTGAAAATTATTTTTTGAATAATTTACTATAGAAAAGGCAATCCCTGGCGTAATTAAAATTTGCGACAGTAGAAAATTATTTTTTGAATAATTTACTATAGAAAAGGCAATCCCTGGCGCACTTCAAATTTGCGATAGTAAAAAATTATTTTTTGAATAATTTACTATAGAAAAGGCAATCCCTGGCGCAATTAAAATTTGCGACAGTTGAAAATTATTTTGTGAGAAATTTACTATAGAAAAGGCAATCCCTGGCGTAATTAAAATTTGCGACAGTCGAAAATTATTTTGTGAGAAATTTACTATAGAAAAGGCAATCCCTGGGATATTTAAAATTTGCGACAGTAAAAAATTATTTTTTGAATAATTTACTATAGAAAAGGCAATCCCTGGCGCCATTAAAATTTGCGACAGTTGAAAATTATTTTTTGAATAATTTACTATAGAAAAGGCAATCCCTGGCGTAATTAAAATTTGCGACAGTTGAAAATTATTTTTTGAATAATTTACTATAGAAAAGGCAATCCCTGGGATATTTAAAATTTGCGATAGTAAAAAATTATTTTTTGAATAATTTACTATAGAAAAGGCAATCCCTGGCGCCATTAAAATTTGCGACAGTTGAAAATTATTTTTTGAATAATTTACTATAGAAAAGGCAATCCCTGGGATATTTAAAATTTGCGACAGTAAAAAAATATTTTTTGAATAATTTACTATAGAAAAGGCAATCCCTGGGATATTTAAAATTTGCGACAGTAAAAAATTATTTTTTGAATAATTTACTATAGAAAAGGCAATCCCTGGCGTAATTAAAATTTGCGACAGTAGAAAATTATTTTTTGAATAATTTACTATAGAAAAGGCAATCCCTGGGATATTTAAAATTTGCGACAGTTGAAAATTATTTTTTGAATAATTTACTATAGAAAAGGCAATCCCTGGCGTAATTAAAATTTGCGACAGTTGAAAATTATTTTGTGAGAAATTTACTATAGAAAAGGCAATCCCTGGCGTAATTAAAATTTGCGACAGTAAAAAATTATTTTTTGAATAATTTACTATAGAAAAGGCAATCCCTGGGATATTTAAAATTTGCGACAGTAAAAAATTATTTTTTGAATAATTTACTATAGAAAAGGCAATCCCTGGCGTAATTAAAATTTGCGACAGTAGAAAATTATTTTTTGAATAATTTACTATAGAAAAGGCAATCCCTGGGATATTTAAAATTTGCGACAGTTGAAAATTATTTTTTGAATAATTTACTATAGAAAAGGCAATCCCTGGCGTAATTAAAATTTGCGACAGTAGAAAATTATTTTGTGAGAAATTTACTATAGAAAAGGCAATCCCTGGCGTAATTAAAATTTGCGACAGTAGAAAATTATTTTGTGAGAAATTTACTATAGAAAAGGCAATCCCTGGCGTAATTAAAATTTGCGACAGTAGAAAATTATTTTTTGAATTATTTACTGTGGAAAAGGCAATCCCTGGGATATTTAAAATTTGCGACAGTAGAAAATTATTTTGTGAGAAATTTACTATAGAAAAGGCAATCCCTGGGATATTTTAAATTTGCGACAGTAAAAAATTATTTTGTGAGAAATTTACTATAGAAAAGGCAATCCCTGGCGCACTTAAAATTTGCGATAGTAAAAAATTATTTTTTGAATAATTTACTATAGAAAAGGCAATCCCTGGCGTAATTAAAATTTGCGACAGTAAAAAATTATTTTTTGAATTATTTACTATAGAAAAGGCAATCCCTGGCGCCATTAAAATTTGCGACAGTTGAAAATTATTTTGTGAGAAATTTACTATAGAAAAGGCAATCCCTGGGATATTTAAAATTTGCGACAGTTGAAAATTATTTTTTGAATAATTTACTATAGAAAAGGCAATCCCTGGCGTAATTAAAATTTGCGACAGTAGAAAATTATTTTTTGAATAATTTACTATAGAAAAGGCAATCCCTGGGATATTTAAAATTTGCGACAGTTGAAAATTATTTTTTTAATAATTTACTATAGAAAAGGCAATCCCTGGCGCACTTAAAATTTGCGATAGTAAAAAATTATTTTTTGAATAATTTACTATAGAAAAGGCAATCCCTGGCGTAATTAAAATTTGCGACAGTAGAAAATTATTTTTTGAATAATTTACTATAGAAAAGGCAATCCCTGGGATATTTAAAACTTGCGATAGTAAAAAATTATTTTTTGAATAATTTACTGTGGAAAAGGCAATCCCTGGGATATTTTAAATTTGCGACAGTTGAAAATTATTTTGTGAGAAATTTACTATAAAAAAGGCAATCCCTGGGATATTTAAAATTTGCGACAGTTGAAAATTATTTTGTGAGAAATTTACTATAGAAAAGGCAATCCCTGGGATATTTAAAATTTGCGACAGTAAAAAATTATTTTGTGAGAAATTTACTATAGAAAAGGCAATCCCTGGCGTAATTAAAATTTGCGACAGTAGAAAATTATTTTTTGAATAATTTACTATAGAAAAGGCAATCCCTGGGATATTTTAAATTTGCGACAGTAAAAAATTATTTTTTGAATAATTTACTATAGAAAAGGCAATCCCTGGGATATTTAAAACTTGCGATAGTAAAAAATTATTTTGTGAGAAATTTACTATAGAAAAGGCAATCCCTGGCGTAATTAAAATTTGCGACAGTAGAAAATTATTTTTTGAATAATTTACTATAGAAAAGGCAATCCCTGGCGTAATTAAAATTTGCGACAGTTGAAAATTATTTTGTGAGAAATTTACTATAGAAAAGGCAATCCCTGGGATATTTAAAATTTGCGACAGTAAAAAATTATTTTTTGAATAATTTACTATAGAAAAGGCAATCCCTGGCGTAATTAAAATTTGCGATAGTAAAAAATTATTTTTTGAATAATTTACTATAGAAAAGGCAATCCCTGGCGTAATTAAAATTTGCGACAGTAGAAAATTATTTTGTGAGAAATTTACTATAGAAAAGGCAATCCCTGGCGCCATTAAAATTTGCGACAGTTGAAAATTATTTTGTGAGAAATTTACTATAGAAAAGGCAATCCCTGGCGCACTTAAAATTTGCGACAGTAGAAAATTATTTTTTGAATAATTTACTGTGGAAAAGGCAATCCCTGGGATATTTAAAATTTGCGATAGTAAAAAATTATTTTTTGAATAATTTACTATAGAAAAGGCAATCCCTGGCGTAATTAAAATTTGCGACAGTAGAAAATTATTTTGTGAGAAATTTACTATAGAAAAGGCAATCCCTGGCGCCATTAAAATTTGCGACAGTTGAAAATTATTTTGTGAGAAATTTACTATAGAAAAGGCAATCCCTGGGATATTTTAAATTTGCGACAGTAAAAAATTATTTTTTGAATAATTTACTATAGAAAAGGCAATCCCTGGCGTAATTAAAATTTGCGACAGTTGAAAATTATTTTGTGAGAAATTTACTATAGAAAAGGCAATCCCTTGGATATTTAAAATTTGCGACAGTAAAAAATTATTTTTTGAATAATTTACTATAGAAAAGGCAATCCTTGGCGTAATTAAAATTTGCGATAGTAAAAAATTATTTTTTGAATAATTTACTATAGAAAAGGCAATCCCTGGCGTAATTAAAATTTGCGACAGTAGAAAATTATTTTGTGAGAAATTTACTATAGAAAAGGCAATCCCTGGCGCCATTAAAATTTGCGACAGTAGAAAATTATTTTTTGAATAATTTACTGTGGAAAAGGCAATCCCTGGGATATTTTAAATTTGCGACAGTAAAAAATTATTTTTTGAATAATTTACTATAGAAAAGGCAATCCCTGGCGTAATTAAAATTTGCGATAGTAAAAAATTATTTTTTGAATAATTTACTATAGAAAAGGCAATCCCTGGCGTAATTAAAATTTGCGACAGTAAAAAATTATTTTTTGAATAATTTACTATAGAAAAGGCAATCCCTGGCGTAATTAAAATTTGCGATAGTAAAAAATTATTTTTTGAATAATTTACTGTGGAAAAGGCAATCCCTGGGATATTTTAAATTTGCGACAGTAAAAAATTATTTTTTGAATAATTTACTATAGAAAAGGCAATCCCTGGCGCACTTAAAATTTGCGATAGTAAAAAATTATTTTTTGAATAATTTACTATAGAAAAGGCAATCCCTGGCGCACTTAAAATTTGCGATAGTAAAAAATTATTTTTTGAATAATTTACTATAGAAAAGGCAATCCCTGGGATATTTTAAATTTGCGACAGTAAAAAATTATTTTTTGAATAATTTACTATAGAAAAGGCAATCCCTGGCGTAATTAAAATTTGCGACAGTAAAAAATTATTTTTTGAATAATTTACTATAGAAAAGGCAATCCCTGGCGCCATTAAAATTTGCGACAGTTGAAAATTATTTTGTGAGAAATTTACTATAGAAAAGGCAATCCCTGGGATATTTAAAATTTGCGACAGTAAAAAATTATTTTTTGAATTATTTACTATAGAAAAGGCAATCCCTGGCGCCATTAAAATTTGCGACAGTTGAAAATTATTTTGTGAGAAATTTACTATAGAAAAGGCAATCCCTGGGATATTTAAAATTTGCGACAGTAAAAAATTATTTTTTGAATAATTTACTATAGAAAAGGCAATCCCTGGCGTAATTAAAATTTGCGATAGTAAAAAATTATTTTTTGAATAATTTACTATAGAAAAGGCAATCCCTGGCGTAATTAAAATTTGCGAGAGTAGAAAATTATTTTGTGAGAAATTTACTATAGAAAAGGCAATCCCTGGCGCCATTAAAATTTGCGACAGTAGAAAATTATTTTTTGAATAATTTACTGTGGAAAAGGCAATCCCTGGGATATTTTAAATTTGCGACAGTAAAAAATTATTTTTTGAATAATTTACTATAGAAAAGGCAATCCCTGGCGCCATTAAAATTTGCGACAGTTGAAAATTATTTTGTGAGAAATTTACTATAGAAAAGGCAATCCCTGGCGTAATTAAAACTTGCGACAGTAGAAAATTATTTTTTGAATAATTTACTATAGAAAAGGCAATCCCTGGCGCACTTAAAATTTGCGACAGTAAAAAATTATTTTTTGAATAATTTACTATAGAAAAGGCAATCCCTGGCGCACTTAAAATTTGCGATAGTAAAAAATTATTTTTTGAATAATTTACTATAGAAAAGGCAATCCCTGGCGTAATTAAAATTTGCGACAGTAGAAAATTATTTTTTGAATAATTTACTATAGAAAAGGCAATCCCTGGCGTAATTAAAATTTGCGACAGTAGAAAATTATTTTTTGAATAATTTACTATAGAAAAGGCAATCCCTGGCGTAATTAAAATTTGCGACAGTAGAAAATTATTTTTTGAATAATTTACTATAGAAAAGGCAATCCCTGGCGTAATTAAAATTTGCGACAGTAGAAAATTATTTTTTGAATAATTTACTATAGAAAAGGCAATCCCTGGCGCACTTAAAATTTGCGATAGTAAAAAATTATTTTTTGAATAATTTACTATAGAAAAGGCAATCCCTGGCGTAATTAAAATTTGCGACAGTAGAAAATTATTTTTTGAATAATTTACTATAGAAAAGGCAATCCCTGGCGTAATTAAAATTTGCGATAGTAAAAAATTATTTTTTGAATAATTTACTATAGAAAAGGCAATCCCTGGGATATTTAAAATTTGCGACAGTTGAAAATTATTTTTTGAATAATTTACTATAGAAAAGGCAATCCCTGGCGTAATTAAAATTTGCGACAGTTGAAAATT
Organism: Dioctria linearis; assembly: GCA_963930735.1. Lineage (NCBI taxonomy): Eukaryota > Metazoa > Arthropoda > Insecta > Diptera > Asilidae > Dioctria > Dioctria linearis. Next base: position 24,249 of record CAWVNZ010002145.1, read on the forward strand.
ATTTTGTGAATAATTTACTATAGAAAAGGCAATCCCTGGCGCACTTAAAATTTGCGATAGTAAAAAATTATTTTTTGAATAATTTACTATAGAAAAGGCAATCCCTGGCGTAATTAAAATTTGCGACAGTTGAAAATTATTTTGTGAGAAATTTACTATAGAAAAGGCAATCCCTGGCGTAATTAAAATTTGCGACAGTAGAAAATTATTTTTTGAATAATTTACTATAGAAAAGGCAATCCCTGGCGCACTTAAAATTTGCGATAGTAAAAAATTATTTTTGGAATAATTTACTATAGAAAAGGCAATCCCTGGCGTAATTAAAATTTGCGACAGTAGAAAATTATTTTTTGAATAATTTACTGTGGAAAAGGCAATCCCTGGGATATTTTAAATTTGCGACAGTAAAAAATTATTTTTTGAATAATTTACTATAGAAAAGGCAATCCCTGGGATATTTAAAATTTGCGACAGTTGAAAATTATTTTTTGAATAATTTACTATAGAAAAGGCAATCCCTGGGATATTTAAAATTTGCGACAGTTGAAAATTATTTTGTGAGAAATTTACTATAGAAAAGGCAATCCCTGGCGTAATTAAAATTTGCGACAGTTGAAAATTATTTTTTGAATAATTTACTATAGAAAAGGCAATCCCTGGCGTAATTAAAATTTGCGACAGTAGAAAATTATTTTTTGAATAATTTACTATAGAAAAGGCAATCCCTGGCGTAATTAAAATTTGCGACAGTAGAAAATTATTTTTTGAATAATTTACTATAGAAAAGGCAATCCCTGGCGTAATTAAAATTTGCGACAGTAGAAAATTATTTTTTGAATAATTTACTATAGAAAAGGCAATCCCTGGCGCACTTAAAATTTGCGATAGTAAAAAATTATTTTTTGAATAATTTACTATAGAAAAGGCAATCCCTGGCGTAATTAAAATTTGCGACAGTAGAAAATTATTTTTTGAATAATTTACTATAGAAAAGGCAATCCCTGGCGTAATTAAAATTTGCGATAGTAAAAAATTATTTTTTGAATAATTTACTATAGAAAAGGCAATCCCTGGGATATTTAAAATTTGCGACAGTTGAAAATTATTTTTTGAATAATTTACTATAGAAAAGGCAATCCCTGGCGTAATTAAAATTTGCGACAGTTGAAAATTATTTTGTGAATAATTTACTATAGAAAAGGCAATCCCTGGCGCACTTAAAATTTGCGATAGTAAAAAATTATTTTTTGAATAATTTACTATAGAAAAGGCAATCCCTGGCGTAATTAAAATTTGCGACAGTTGAAAATTATTTTGTGAGAAATTTACTATAGAAAAGGCAATCCCTGGCGTAATTAAAATTTGCGACAGTAGAAAATTATTTTTTGAATAATTTACTATAGAAAAGGCAATCCCTGGCGCACTTAAAATTTGCGATAGTAAAAAATTATTTTTGGAATAATTTAGTATAGAAAAGGCAATCCCTGGCGTAATTAAAATTTGCGACAGTAGAAAATTATTTTTTGAATAATTTACTGTGGAAAAGGCAATCCCTGGGATATTTTAAATTTGCGACAGTAAAAAATTATTTTTTGAATAATTTACTATAGAAAAGGCAATCCCTGGGATATTTAAAATTTGCGACAGTTGAAAATTATTTTTTGAATAATTTACTATAGAAAAGGCAATCCCTGGGATATTTAAAATTTGCGACAGTTGAAAATTATTTTGTGAGAAATTTACTATAGAAAAGGCAATCCCTGGCGTAATTAAAATTTGCGACAGTTGAAAATTATTTTTTGAATAATTTACTATAGAAAAGGCAATCCCTGGCGTAATTAAAATTTGCGACAGTAGAAAATTATTTTTTGAATAATTTACTATAGAAAAGGCAATCCCTGGCGTAATTAAAATTTGCGACAGTAGAAAATTATTTTTTGAATAATTTACTATAGAAAAGGCAATCCCTGGGATATTTAAAACTTGCGATAGTAAAAAATTATTTTTTGAATAATTTACTATAGAAAAGGCAATCCCTGGCGCACTTAAAATTTGCGACAGTAGAAAATTATTTTTTGAATAATTTACTGTGGAAAAGGCAATCCCTGGGATATTTTAAATTTGCGACAGTAAAAAATTATTTTGTGAGAAATTTACTATAGAAAAGGCAATCCCTGGCGTAATTAAAATTTGCGACAGTTGAAAATTATTTTTTGAATAATTTACTATAGAAAAGGCAATCCCTGGCGTAATTAAAATTTGCGACAGTAGAAAATTATTTTTTGAATAATTTACTATAGAAAAGGCAATCCCTGGCGTAATTAAAATTTGCGACAGTAGAAAATTATTTTTTGAATAATTTACTATAGAAAAGGCAATCCCTGGGATATTTAAAACTTGCGATAGTAAAAAATTATTTTTTGAATAATTTACTATAGAAAAGGCAATCCCTGGCGCACTTAAAATTTGCGACAGTAGAAAATTATTTTTTGAATAATTTACTGTGGAAAAGGCAATCCCTGGGATATTTTAAATTTGCGACAGTAAAAAATTATTTTGTGAGAAATTTACTATAGAAAAGGCAATCCCTGGCGTAATTAAAATTTGCGACAGTAGAAAATTATTTTTTGAATAATTTACTATAGAAAAGGCAATCCCTGGCGTAATTAAAATTTGCGACAGTAGAAAATTATTTTTTGAATAATTTACTATAGAAAAGGCAATCCCTGGCGCCATTAAAATTTGCGACAGTTGAAAATTATTTTTTGAATAATTTACTATAGAAAAGGCAATCCCTGGCGTAATTAAAATTTGCGAGAGTAGAAAATTATTTTTTGAATAATTTACTATAGAAAAGGCAATCCCTGGCGTAATTAAAATTTGCGACAGTAGAAAATTATTTTTTGAATAATTTACTATAGAAAAGGCAATCCCTGGCGTAATTAAAATTTGCGACAGTAGAAAATTATTTTTTGAATAATTTACTATAGAAAAGGCAATCCCTGGCGTAATTAAAATTTGCCATAGTAAAAAATTATTTTTTGAATAATTTACTATAGAAAAGGCAATCCCTGGCGCCATTAAAATTTGCGACAGTTGAAAATTATTTTTTGAATTATTTACTATAGAAAAGGCAATCCCTGGCGTAATTAAAATTTGCGACAGTAAAAAATTATTTTTTGAATAATTTACTATAGAAAAGGCAATCCCTGGGATATTTAAAATTTGCGACAGTTGAAAATTATTTTTTGAATAATTTACTATAGAAAAGGCAATCCCTGGCGCACTTAAAATTTGCGATAGTAAAAAATTATTTTTTGAATTATTTACTATAGAAAAGGCAATCCCTGGCGCCATTAAAATTTGCGACAGTTGAAAATTATTTTGTGAGAAATTTACTATAGAAAAGGCAATCCCTGGGATATTTAAAATTTGCGACAGTAAAAAATTATTTTTTGAATAATTTACTATAGAAAAGGCAATCCCTGGCGTAATTAAAATTTGCGACAGTAGAAAATTATTTTTTGAATAATTTACTATAGAAAAGGCAATCCCTGGCGTAATTAAAATTTGCGATAGTAAAAAATTATTTTTTGAATAATTTACTATAGAAAAGGCAATCCCTGGCGCCATTAAAATTTGCGACAGTAAAAAATTATTTTGTGAGAAATTTACTATAGAAAAGGCAATCCCTGGCGTAATTAAAATTTGCGACAGTAGAAAATTATTTTTTGAATAATTTACTATAGAAAAGGCAATCCCTGGCGTAATTAAAATTTGCGACAGTAGAAAATTATTTTTTGAATAATTTACTATAGAAAAGGCAATCCCTGGCGCACTTAAAATTTGCGATAGTTGAAAATTATTTTGTGAGAAATTTACTATAGAAAAGGCAATCCCTGGCGTAATTAAAACTTGCGACAGTTGAAAATTATTTTTTGAATTATTTACTATAGAAAAGGCAATCCCTGGCGTAATTAAAATTTGCGACAGTAGAAAATTATTTTTTGAATAATTTACTGTGGAAAAGGCAATCCCTGGGATATTTTAAATTTGCGATAGTAAAAAATTATTTTTTGAATTATTTACTATAGAAAAGGCAATCCCTGGCGCCATTAAAATTTGCGACAGTTGAAAATTATTTTGTGAGAAATTTACTATAGAAAAGGCAATCCCTGGGATATTTAAAATTTGCGACAGTAAAAAATTATTTTTTGAATTATTTACTATAGAAAAGGCAATCCCTGGCGCACTTAAAATTTGCGATAGTTGAAAATTATTTTTTGAATAATTTACTGTGGAAAAGGCAATCCCTGGGATATTTTAAATTTGCGATAGTAAAAAATTATTTTTTGAATTATTTACTATAGAAAAGGCAATCCCTGGCGCCATTAAAATTTGCGACAGTTGAAAATTATTTTGTGAGAAATTTACTATAGAAAAGGCAATCCCTGGGATATTTAAAATTTGCGACAGTAAAAAATTATTTTTTGAATTATTTACTATAGAAAAGGCAATCCCTGGCGCACTTAAAATTTGCGATAGTTGAAAATTATTTTGTGAGAAATTTACTATAGAAAAGGCAATCCCTGGCGTAATTAAAACTTGCGACAGTTGAAAATTATTTTTTGAATTATTTACTATAGAAAAGGCAATCCCTGGCGTAATTAAAATTTGCGACAGTAGAAAATTATTTTTTGAATAATTTACTGTGGAAAAGGCAATCCCTGGGATATTTTAAATTTGCGATAGTAAAAAATTATTTTTTGAATTATTTACTATAGAAAAGGCAATCCCTGGCGCCATTAAAATTTGCGACAGTTGAAAATTATTTTGTGAGAAATTTACTATAGAAAAGGCAATCCCTGGGATATTTAAAATTTGCGACAGTAAAAAATTATTTTTTGAATAATTTACTATAGAAAAGGCAATCCCTGGCGCACTTAAAATTTGCGACAGTTGAAAATTATTTTTTGAATAATTTACTATAGAAAAGGCAATCCCTGGGATATTTAAAATTTGCGACAGTAAAAAATTATTTTTTGAATAATTTACTATAGAAAAGGCAATCCCTGGCGCCATTAAAATTTGCGACAGTTGAAAATTATTTTGTGAGAAATTTACTATAGAAAAGGCAATCCCTGGCGTAATTAAAACTTGCGACAGTTGAAAATTATTTTTTGAATAATTTACTATAGAAAAGGCAATCCCTATCGCACTTAAAATTTGCGACAGTAAAAAATTATTTTTTGAATAATTTACTATAGAAAAGGCAATCCCTGGGATATTTAAAATTTGCGACAGTAAAAAATTATTTTTTGAATAATTTACTATAGAAAAGGCAATCCCTGGCGTAATTAAAATTTGCGACAGTAGAAAATTATTTTTTGAATAATTTACTATAGAAAAGGCAATCCCTGGCGTAATTAAAATTTGCGACAGTAGAAAATTATTTTGTGAGAAATTTACTATAGAAAAGGCAATCCCTGGGATATTTAAAATTTGCGACAGTAAAAAATTATTTTTTGAATAATTTACTATAGAAAAGGCAATCCCTGGCGCACTTAAAATTTGCGACAGTTGAAAATTATTTTTTGAATAATTTACTATAGAAAAGGCAATCCCTGGGATATTTAAAATTTGCGACAGTAAAAAATTATTTTTTGAATAATTTACTATAGAAAAGGCAATCCCTGGCGCCATTAAAATTTGCGACAGTTGAAAATTATTTTGTGAGAAATTTACTATAGAAAAGGCAATCCCTGGGATATTTAAAATTTGCGACAGTAAAAAATTATTTTTTGAATAATTTACTATAGAAAAGGCAATCCCTGGCGCACTTAAAACTTGCGACAGTAGAAAATTATTTTTTGAATAATTTACTATAGAAAAGGCAATCCCTGGCGTAATTAAAATTTGCGACAGTAGAAAATTATTTTTTGAATAATTTACTATAGAAAAGGCAATCCCTGGCGCCATTAAAATTTGCGACAGTTGAAAATTATTTTGTGAGAAATTTACTATAGAAAAGGCAATCCCTGGGATATTTAAAATTTGCGACAGTAAAAAATTATTTTTTGAATAATTTACTATAGAAAAGGCAATCCCTGGCGTAATTAAAATTTGCGACAGTTGAAAATTATTTTGTGAGAAATTTACTATAGAAAAGGCAATCCCTGGCGTAATTAAAATTTGCGACAGTAAAAAATTATTTTTTGAATAATTTACTATAGAAAAGGCAATCCCTGGCGTAATTAAAATTTGCGATAGTAAAAAATTATTTTTTGAATAATTTACTATAGAAAAGGCAATCCCTGGCGCCATTAAAATTTGCGACAGTTGAAAATTATTTTGTGAGAAATTTACTATAGAAAAGGCAATCCCTGGGATATTTAAAATTTGCGACAGTAGAAAATTATTTTTTGAATAATTTACTATAGAAAAGGCAATCCCTGGCGCACTTAAAATTTGCGATAGTAAAAAATTATTTTTTGAATAATTTACTATAGAAAAGGCAATCCCTGGCGCAATTAAAATTTGAGACAGTAGAAAATTATTTTTTGAATAATTTACTGTGGAAAAGGCAATCCCTGGGATATTTTAAATTTGCGACAGTAAAAAATTATTTTTTGAATAATTTACTATAGAAAAGGCAATCCCTGGCGTAATTAAAATTTGCGACAGTTGAAAATTATTTTTTGAATAATTTACTATAGAAAAGGCAATCCCTGGCGCACTTAAAATTTGCGACAGTAAAAAATTATTTTTTGAATAATTTACTATAGAAAAGGCAATCCCTGGGATATTTAAAATTTGCGACAGTTGAAAATTATTTTGTGAGAAATTTACTATAGAAAAGGCAATCCCTGGCGTAATTAAAATTTGCGACAGTTGAAAATTATTTTTTGAATAATTTACTATAGAAAAGGCAATCCCTGGCGTAATTAAAATTTGCGACAGTAGAAAATTATTTTTTGAATAATTTAATGTGGAAAAGGCAATCCCTGGGATATTTTAAATTTGCGACAGTAAAAAATTATTTTTTGAATAATTTACTATAGAAAAGGCAATCCCTGGCGTAATTAAAATTTGCGACAGTAGAAAATTATTTTTTGAATAATTTACTATAGAAAAGGCAATCCCTGGCGTAATTAAAATTTGCGATAGTAAAAAATTATTTTTTGAATAATTTACTATAGAAAAGGCAATCCCTGGGATATTTAAAATTTGCGACAGTTGAAAATTATTTTTTGAATAATTTACTATAGAAAAGGCAATCCCTGGCGTAATTAAAATTTGCGACAGTTGAAAATTATTTTGTGAATAATTTACTATAGAAAAGGCAATCCCTGGCGCACTTAAAATTTGCGATAGTAAAAAATTATTATTTGAATAATTTACTATAGAAAAGGCAATCCCTGGCGTAATTAAAATTTGCGACAGTTGAAAATTATTTTGTGAGAAATTTACTATAGAAAAGGCAATCCCTGGGATATTTAAAATTTGCGACAGTAAAAAATTATTTTTTGAATTATTTACTATAGAAAAGGCAATCCCTGGCGCACTTAAAATTTGCGATAGTTGAAAATTATTTTGTGAGAAATTTACTATAGAAAAGGCAATCCCTGGCGTAATTAAAATTTGCGACAGTTGAAAATTATTTTGTGAGAAATTTACTATAGAAAAGGCAATCCCTGGCGCACTTAAAATTTGCGATAGTAAAAAATTATTTTTTGAATAATTTACTATAGAAAAGGCAATCCCTGGCGCACTTAAAATTTGCGATAGTAAAAAATTATTTTTTGAATAATTTACTATAGAAAAGGCAATCCCTGGCGCACTTAAAATTTGCGATAGTAAAAAATTATTTTTTGAATAATTTACTATAGAAAAGGCAATCCCTGGCGTAATTAAAATTTGCGACAGTAGAAAATTATTTTTTGAATAATTTACTGTGGAAAAGGCAATCCCTGGGATATTTTAGATTTGCGATAGTAAAAAATTATTTTTTGAATTATTTACTGTGGAAAAGGCAATCCCTGGGATATTTTAAATTTGCGACAGTAAAAAATTATTTTTTGAATAATTTACTATAGAAAAGGCAATCCCTGGCGTAATTAAAATTTGCGATAGTAAAAAATTATTTTTTGAATAATTTACTATAGAAAAGGCAATCCCTGGCGCCATTAAAATTTGCGACAGTTGAAAATTATTTTTTGAATAATTTACTATAGAAAAGGCAATCCCTGGCGTAATTAAAATAATTTTCTACTGTCGCAAATTTTAATTACGCCAGGGATTGCCTTTTCTATAGTAAATTTCTCACAAAATAATTTTCAACTGTCGCAAATTTTAATGGCGCCAGGGATTGCCTTTTCTATAGTAAATTATTCAAAAAATAATTTTTTACTGTCGCAAATTTAAAATATCCCAGGGATTGCCTTTTCTATAGTAAATTTCTCACAAAATAATTTTCAACTGTCGCAAATTTTAAGTGCGCCAGGGATTGCCTTTTCTATAGTAAATTATTCAAAAAATAATTTTTTACTGTCGCAAATTTTAAATCCCTGGCGTAATTAAAACTTGCGACAGTTGAAAATTATTTTTTGAATTATTTACTATAGAAAAGGCAATCCCTGGCGTAATTAAAATTTGCGACAGTAGAAAATTATTTTTTGAATTATTTACTATAGAAAAGGCAATCCCTGGCGCCATTAAAATTTGCGACAGTTGAAAATTATTTTGTGAGAAATTTACTATAGAAAAGGCAATCCCTGGGATATTTAAAATTTGCGACAGTAAAAAATTATTTTTTGAATAATTTACTATAGAAAAGGCAATCCCTGGCGCACTTAAAATTTGCGACAGTTGAAAATTATTTTTTGAATAATTTACTATAGAAAAGGCAATCCCTGGCGTAATTAAAATTTGCGATAGTAAAAAATTATTTTTTGAATAATTTACTATAGAAAAGGCAATCCCTGGCGTAATTAAAATTTGCGACAGTAGAAAATTATTTTTTGAATAATTTACTGTGGAAAAGGCAATCCCTGGGATATTTTAAATTTGCGATAGTAAAAAATTATTTTTTGAATTATTTACTGTGGAAAAGGCAATCCCTGGGATATTTTAAATTTGCGACAGTAAAAAATTATTTTTTGAATTATTTACTATAGAAAAGGCAATCCCTGGCGCCATTAAAATTTGCGACAGTTGAAAATTATTTTATGAATAATTTACTATAGAAAAGGCAATCCCTGGCGTAATTAAAATTTGCGACAGTAGAAAATTATTTTTTGAATAATTTACTATAGAAAAGGCAATCCCTGGCGCACTTAAAATTTGCGATAGTAAAAAATTATTTTTTGAATAATTTACTATAGAAAAGGCAATCCCTGGCGTAATTAAAATTTGCGACAGTAGAAAATTATTTTTTGAATAATTTACTGTGGAAAAGGCAATCCCTGGGATATTTTAAATTTGCGATAGTAAAAAATTATTTTTTGAATTATTTACTGTGGAAAAGGCAATCCCTGGGATATTTTAAATTTGCGACAGTAAAAAATTATTTTTTGAATAATTTACTATAGAAAAGGCAATCCCTGGCGTAATTAAAATTTGCGATAGTAAAAAATTATTTTTTGAATAATTTACTATAGAAAAGGCAATCCCTGGCGCACTTAAAATTTGCGACAGTAAAAAATTATTTTTTGAATAATTTACTATAGAAAAGGCAATCCCTGGCGTAATTAAAATTTGCGATAGTAAAAAATTATTTTTTGAATAATTTACTATAGAAAAGGCAATCCCTGGGATATTTTAAATTTGCGACAGTAAAAAATTATTTTTTGAATAATTTACTATAGAAAAGGCAATCCCTGGCGTAATTAAAATTTGCGATAGTAAAAAATTATTTTTTGAATAATTTACTATAGAAAAGGCAATCCCTGGCGCACTTAAAATTTGCGACAGTAAAAAATTATTTTTTGAATAATTTACTATAGAAAAGGCAATCCCTGGCGTAATTAAAATTTGCGACAGTTGAAAATTATTTTGTGAGAAATTTACTGTGGAAAAGGCAATCCCTGGCGTAATTAAAATTTGCGACAGTAGAAAATTATTTTTTGAATAATTTACTGTGGAAAAGGCAATCCCTGGGATATTTAAAATTTGCGACAGTAAAAAATTATTTTTTGAATAATTTACTATAGAAAAGGCAATCCCTGGCGCACTTAAAATTTGCGATAGTAAAAAATTATTTTTTGAGAAATTTACTATAGAAAAGGCAATCCCTGGCGTAGTTAAAATTTGCGACAGTAGAAAATTATTTTTTGAATAATTTACTGTGGAAAAGGCAATCCCTGGGATATTTTAAATTTGCGACAGTAAAAAATTATTTTTTGAATAATTTACTATAGAAAAGGCAATCCCTGGCGTAATTAAAATTTGCGACAGTAGAAAATTATTTTTTGAATAATTTACTATAGAAAAGGCAATCCCTGGCGTAATTAAAATTTGCGACAGTAGAAAATTATTTTTTGAATAATTTACTATAGAAAAGGCAATCCCTGGCGTAATTAAAATTTGCGACAGTTGAAAATTATTTTGTGAGAAATTTACTATAGAAAAGGCAATCCCTGGGATATTTAAAATTTGCGACAGTAAAAAATTATTTTTTGAATTATTTACTATAGAAAAGGCAATCCCTGGCGCACTTAAAATTTGCGATAGTAAAAAATTATTTTTTGAATAATTTACTATAGAAAAGGCAATCCCTGGCGCACTTAAAATTTGCGATAGTTGAAAATTATTTTGTGAGAAATTTACTATAGAAAAGGCAATCCCTGGCGTAATTAAAATTTGCGACAGTTGAAAATTATTTTGTGAGAAATTTACTATAGAAAAGGCAATCCCTGGGATATTTAAAATTTGCGACAGTAAAAAATTATTTTTTGAATAATTTACTATAGAAAAGGCAATCCCTGGCGCACTTAAAATTTGCGACAGTAGAAAATTATTTTTTGAATACTTTACTGTGGAAAAGGCAATCCCTGGGATATTTAAAATTTGCGACAGTAAAAAATTATTTTTTGAATAATTTACTATAGAAAAGGCAATCCCTGGCGCACTTAAAATTTGCGACAGTAGAAAATTATTTTTTGAATAATTTACTATAGAAAAGGCAATCCCTGGCGTAATTAAAATTTGCGACAGTTGAAAATTATTTTGTGAGAAATTTACTATAGAAAAGGCAATCCCTGGGATATTTAAAATTTGCGACAGTAAAAAATTATTTTTTGAATTATTTACTATAGAAAAGGCAATCCCTGGCGCACTTAAAATTTGCGATAGTAAAAAATTATTTTTTGAATAATTTACTATAGAAAAGGCAATCCCTGGCGTAATTAAAATTTGCGACAGTAGAAAATTATTTTTTGAATAATTTACTATAGAAAAGGCAATCCCTGGCGTAATTAAAATTTGCGACAGTTGAAAATTATTTTGTGAGAAATTTACTATAGAAAAGGCAATCCCTGGGATATTTAAAATTTGCGACAGTAAAAAATTATTTTTTGAATAATTTACTATAGAAAAGGCAATCCCTGGCGCACTTAAAATTTGCGACAGTAGAAAATTATTTTTTGAATAATTTACTGTGGAAAAGGCAATCCCTGGGATATTTAAAATTTGCGACAGTAAAAAATTATTTTTTGAATAATTTACTATAGAAAAGGCAATCCCTGGCGCACTTAAAATTTGCGACAGTAGAAAATTATTTTTTGAATAATTTACTATAGAAAAGGCAATCCCTGGCGTAATTAAAATTTGCGACAGTTGAAAATTATTTTGTGAGAAATTTACTATAGAAAAGGCAATCCCTGGGATATTTAAAATTTGCGACAGTAAAAAATTATTTTTTGAATTATTTACTATAGAAAAGGCAATCCCTGGCGCACTTAAAATTTGCGATAGTAAAAAATTATTTTTTGAATAATTTACTATAGAAAAGGCAATCCCTGGCGCACTTAAAATTTGCGATAGTTGAAAATTATTTTGTGAGAAATTTACTATAGAAAAGGCAATCCCTGGCGTAATTAAAATTTGCGACAGTTGAAAATTATTTTGTGAGAAATTTACTATAGAAAGGCAATCCCTGGGATATTTAAAATTTGCGACAGTAAAAAACTATTTTTTGAATAATTTACTATAGAAAAGGCAATCCCTGGCGCACTTAAAATTTGCGACAGTAGAAAATTATTTTTTGAATAATTTACTGTGGAAAAGGCAATCCCTGGGATATTTAAAATTTGCGACAGTTGAAAATTATTTTTTGAATAATTTACTATAGAAAAGGCAATCCCTGGCGCCATTAAAATTTGCGACAGTTGAAAATTATTTTTTGAATTATTTACTATAGAAAAGGCAATCCCTGGCGCACTTAAAATTTGCGATAGTAAAAAATTATTTTTTGAATAATTTACTATAGAAAAGGCAATCCCTGGCGTAATTAAAATTTGCGACAGTAGAAAATTATTTTTTGAATAATTTACTATAGAAAAGGCAATCCCTGGGATATTTAAAATTTGCGACAGTAAAAAATTATTTTTTGAATAATTTACTGTGGAAAAGGCAATCCCTGGCGCACTTAAAATTTGCGATAGTAAAAAATTATTTTTTGAATAATTTACTATAGAAAAGGCAATCCCTGGCGCCATTAAAATTTGCGACAGTTGAAAATTATTTTTTGAATTATTTACTATAGAAAAGGCAATCCCTGGCGCACTTAAAATTTGCGATAGTAAAAAATTATTTTTTGAATAATTTACTATAGAAAAGGCAATCCCTGGCGCCATTAAAATTTGCGACAGTTGAAAATTATTTTGTGAGAAATTTACTATAGAAAAGGCAATCCCTGGGATATTTAAAATTTGCGACAGTTGAAAATTATTTTTTGAATAATTTACTATAGAAAAGGCAATCCCTGGCGCCATTAAAATTTGCGACAGTTGAAAATTATTTTTTGAATTATTTACTATAGAAAAGGCAATCCCTGGCGCACTTAAAATTTGCGATAGTAAAAAATTATTTTTTGAATAATTTACTATAGAAAAGGCAATCCCTGGCGTAATTAAAATTTGCGACAGTAGAAAATTATTTTGTGAGAAATTTACTATAGAAAAGGCAATCCCTGGGATATTTAAAATTTGCGACAGTAAAAAATTATTTTTTGAATAATTTACTGTGGAAAAGGCAATCCCTGGCGCACTTAAAATTTGCGATAGTAAAAAATTATTTTTTGAATAATTTACTATAGAAAAGGCAATCCCTGGCGCCATTAAAATTTGCGACAGTTGAAAATTATTTTTTGAATTATTTACTATAGAAAAGGCAATCCCTGGCGCACTTAAAATTTGCGATAGTAAAAAATTATTTTTTGAATAATTTACTATAGAAAAGGCAATCCCTGGCGCCATTAAAATTTGCGACAGTTGAAAATTATTTTGTGAGAAATTTACTATAGAAAAGGCAATCCCTGGGATATTTAAAATTTGCGACAGTTGAAAATTATTTTTTGAATAATTTACTATAGAAAAGGCAATCCCTGGCGCCATTAAAATTTGCGACAGTTGAAAATTATTTTTTGAATTATTTACTATAGAAAAGGCAATCCCTGGCGCACTTAAAATTTGCGATAGTAAAAAATTATTTTTTGAATAATTTACTATAGAAAAGGCAATCCCTGGCGTAATTAAAATTTGCGACAGTAGAAAATTATTTTTTGAATAATTTACTATAGAAAAGGCAATCCCTGGCGCCATTAAAATTTGCGACAGTTGAAAATTATTTTGTGAGAAATTTACTATAGAAAAGGCAATCCCTGGGATATTTTAAATTTGCGACAGTAAAAAATTATTTTTTGAATAATTTACTATAGAAAAGGCAATCCCTGGCGCACTTAAAATTTGCGATAGTAAAAAATTATTTTTTGAATAATTTACTGTGGAAAAGGCAATCCCTGGGATATTTTAAATTTGCGACAGTTGAAAATTATTTTTTGAATAATTTACTACAGAAAAGGCAATCCCTGGCGTAATTAAAATTTGCGATAGTAAAAAATTATTTTTTGAATAATTTACTATAGAAAAGGCAATCCCTGGCGCCATTAAAATTTGCGACAGTTGAAAATTATTTTTTGAATAATTTACTGTGGAAAAGGCAATCCCTGGCGCACTTAAAATTTGCGACAGTTGAAAATTATTTTGTGAGAAATTTACTATAGAAAAGGCAATCCCTGGCGTAATTAAAATTTGCGACAGTAGAAAATTATTTTTTGAATAATTTACTGTGGAAAAGGCAATCCCTGGGATATTTTAAATTTGCGACAGTAAAAAATTATTTTTTGAATAATTTACTATAGAAAAGGCAATCCCTGGCGTAATTAAAATTTGCGACAGTAGAAAATTATTTTGTGAGAAATTTACTATAGAAAAGGCAATCCCTGGGATATTTAAAATTTGCGACAGTAAAAAATTATTTTGTGAGAAATTTACTATAGAAAAGGCAATCCCTGGGATATTTAAAATTTGCGACAGTTGAAAATTATTTTGTGAGAAATTTACTATAGAAAAGGCAATCCCTGGGATATTTAAAATTTGCGACAGTAAAAAATTATTTTTTGAATAATTTACTATAGAAAAGGCAATCCCTGGCGCACTTAAAACTTGCGACAGTAGAAAATTATTTTTTGAATAATTTACTATAGAAAAGGCAATCCCTGGCGTAATTAAAATTTGCGACAGTAGAAAATTATTTTTTGAATAATTTACTATAGAAAAGGCAATCCCTGGCGCCATTAAAATTTGCGACAGTTGAAAATTATTTTGTGAGAAATTTACTATAGAAAAGGCAATCCCTGGGATATTTAAAATTTGCGACAGTAAAAAATTATTTTTTGAATAATTTACTATAGAAAAGGCAATCCCTGGCGTAATTAAAATTTGCGACAGTAGAAAATTATTTTTTGAATAATTTACTATAGAAAAGGCAATCCCTGGCGCCATTAAAATTTGCGACAGTTGAAAATTATTTTGTGAGAAATTTACTATAGAAAAGGCAATCCCTGGGATATTTAAAATTTGCGACAGTTGAAAATTATTTTGTGAGAAATTTACTATAGAAAAGGCAATCCCTGGCGTAATTAAAATTTGCGACAGTAGAAAATTATTTTTTGAATAATTTACTATAGAAAAGGCAATCCCTGGCGTAATTAAAATTTGCGACAGTAGAAAATTATTTTTTGAATAATTTACTGTGGAAAAGGCAATCCCTGGGATATTTAAAATTTGCGACAGTAAAAAATTATTTTTTGAATAATTTACTATAGAAAAGGCAATCCCTGGCGCACTTAAAATTTGCGATAGTAAAAAATTATTTTTTGAGAAATTTACTATAGAAAAGGCAATCCCTGGCGTAATTAAAATTTGCGACAGTAGAAAATTATTTTTTGAATAATTTACTATAGAAAAGGCAATCCCTGGCGCACTTAAAATTTGCGATAGTAAAAAATTATTTTTTGAATAATTTACTATAGAAAAGGCAATCCCTGGGATATTTAAAATTTGCGATAGTAAAAAATTATTTTTTGAATAATTTACTATAGAAAAGGCAATCCCTGGCGCCATTAAAATTTGCGACAGTTGAAAATTATTTTTTGAATAATTTACTATAGAAAAGGCAATCCCTGGCGCCATTAAAATTTGCGACAGTTGAAAATTATTTTGTGAGAAATTTACTATAGAAAAGGCAATCCCTGGGGTAATTAAAATTTGCGACAGTAAAAAATTATTTTTTGAATAATTTACTATAGAAAAGGCAATCCCTGGCGTAATTAAAATTTGAGACAGTAGAAAATTATTTTGTGAGAAATTTACTATAGAAAAGGCAATCCCTGGGATATTTTAAATTTGCGACAGTAAAAAATTATTTTTTGAATAATTTACTATAGAAAAGGCAATCCCTGGCGCCATTAAAATTTGCGACAGTTGAAAATTATTTTGTGAGAAATTTACTATAGAAAAGGCAATCCCTGGCGTAATTAAAATTTGCGACAGTAGAAAATTATTTTGTGAGAAATTTACTATAGAAAAGGCAATCCCTGGGATATTTAAAATTTGCGACAGTTGAAAATTATTTTTTGAATAATTTACTATAGAAAAGGCAATCCCTGGCGCACTTAAAATTTGCGATAGTTGAAAATTATTTTTTGAATAATTTACTATAGAAAAGGCAATCCCTGGCGTAATTAAAATTTGCGACAGTAGAAAATTATTTTTGAATAATTTACTATAGAAAAGGCAATCCCTGGCGCCATTAAAATTTGCGACAGTTGAAAATTATTTTGTGAGAAATTTACTATAGAAAAGGCAATCCCTGGGATATTTAAAATTTGCGACAGTAAAAAATTATTTTTTGAATAATTTACTATAGAAAAGGCAATCCCTGGCGCACTTAAAATTTGCGACAGTTGAAAATTATTTTTTGAATAATTTACTATAGAAAAGGCAATCCCTGGGATATTTTAAATTTGCGATAGTAAAAAATTATTTTTTGAATAATTTACTATAGAAAAGGCAATCCCTGGCGCACTTAAAATTTGCGATAGTAAAAAATTATTTTTTGAATAATTTACTATAGAAAAGGCAATCCCTGGCGCACTTAAAATTTGCGACAGTAGAAAATTATTTTGTGAGAAATTTACTATAGAAAAGGCAATCCCTGGCGTAATTAAAATTTGCGACAGTAGAAAATTATTTTTTGAATAATTTACTGTGGAAAAGGCAATCCCTGGGATATTTAAAATTTGCGACAGTTGAAAATTATTTTTTGAATAATTTACTATAGAAAAGGCAATCCCTGGCGTAATTAAAATTTGCGACAGTAGAAAATTATTTTTTGAATAATTTACTATAGAAAAGGCAATCCCTGGCGCACTTAAAATTTGCGACAGTTGAAAATTATTTGTGAGAAATTTACTATAGAAAAGGCAATCCCTGGCGCACTTAAAATTTGCGACAGTTGAAAATTATTTTGTGAGAAATTTACTATAGAAAAGGCAATCCCTGGGATATTTAAAATTTGCGACAGTTGAAAATTATTTTGTGAGAAATTTACTATAGAAAAGGCAATCCCTGGCGTAATTAAAATTTGCGACAGTAAAAAATTATTTTTTGAATAATTTACTATAGAAAAGGCAATCCTTGGCGTAATTAAAATTTGCGACAGTTGAAAATTATTTTGTGAGAAATTTACTGTGGAAAAGGCAATCCCTGGGATATTTAAAATTTGCGACAGTTGAAAATTATTTTTTGAATAATTTACTATAGAAAAGGCAATCCCTGGGATATTTTAAATTTGCGACAGTAAAAAATTATTTTTTGAATAATTTACTATAGAAAAGGCAATCCCTGGCGCCATTAAAATTTGCGACAGTTGAAAATTATTTTGTGAGAAATTTACTATAGAAAAGGCAATCCCTGGGATATTTAAAATTTGCGACAGTAAAAAATTATTTTTTGAATAATTTACTATAGAAAAGGCAATCCCTGGCGCACTTAAAATTTGCGACAGTTGAAAATTATTTTGTGAGAAATTTACTATAGAAAAGGCAATCCCTGGCGCCATTAAAATTTGCGACAGTTGAAAATTATTTTTTGAATAATTTACTATAGAAAAGGCAATCCCTGGCGCAATTAAAATTTGAGACAGTAGAAAATTATTTTTTGAATAATTTACTGTGGAAAAGGCAATCCCTGGGATATTTAAAATTTGCGACAGTTGAAAATTATTTTGTGAGAAATTTACTATAGAAAAGGCAATCCCTGGCGCACTTAAAATTTGCGACAGTTGAAAATTATTTTGTGAGAAATTTACTATAGAAAAGGCAATCCCTGGGATATTTAAAATTTGCGATAGTAAAAAATTATTTTTTGAATTATTTACTATAGAAAAGGCAATCCCTGGCGTAATTAAAATTTGCGACAGTTGAAAATTATTTTGTGAGAAATTTACTATAGAAAAGGCAATCCCTGGCGCACTTAAAATTTGCGACAGTTGAAAATTATTTTGTGAGAAATTTACTATAGAAAAGGCAATCCGTGGCGCCATTAAAATTTGCGACAGTTGAAAATTATTTTGTGAGAAATTTACTATAGAAAAGGCAATCCCTGGCGCCATTAAAATTTGCGACAGTTGAAAATTATTTTGTGAGAAATTTACTATAGAAAAGGCAATCCCTGGCGTAATTAAAATTTGCGACAGTAGAAAATTATTTTTTGAATAATTTACTGTGGAAAAGGCAATCCCTGGGATATTTAAAATTTGCGACAGTTGAAAATTATTTTGTGAGAAATTTACTATAGAAAAGGCAATCCCTGGCGCACTTAAAATTTGCGACAGTTGAAAATTATTTTGTGAGAAATTTACTATAGAAAAGGCAATCCCTGGGATATTTAAAATTTGCGATAGTAAAAAATTATTTTTTGAATTATTTACTATAGAAAAGGCAATCCCTGGCGTAATTAAAATTTGCGACAGTTGAAAATTATTTTGTGAGAAATTTACTATAGAAAAGGCAATCCCTGGGATATTTTAAATTTGCGACAGTTGAAAATTATTTTGTGAGAAATTTACTATAGAAAAGGCAATCCCTGGCGTAATTAAAATTTGCGACAGTTGAAAATTATTTTGTGAGAAATTTACTATAGAAAAGGCAATCCCTGGCGTAATTAAAATTTGCGACAGTTGAAAATTATTTTGTGAGAAATTTACTATAGAAAAGGCAATCCCTGGCGCACTTAAAATTTGCGACAGTTGAAAATTATTTTTTGAATAATTTACTATAGAAAAGGCAATCCCTGGCGTAATTAAAATTTGCGACAGTAGAAAATTATTTTTTGAATAATTTACTGTGGAAAAGGCAATCCCTGGGATATTTAAAATTTGCGACAGTTGAAAATTATTTTTTGAATAATTTACTATAGAAAAGGCAATCCCTGGGATATTTTAAATTTGCGACAGTAAAAAATTATTTTTTGAATAATTTACTATAGAAAAGGCAATCCCTGGCGTAATTAAAATTTGCGACAGTTGAAAATTATTTTGTGAGAAATTTACTATAGAAAAGGCAATCCCTGGGATATTTAAAATTTGCGACAGTAAAAAATTATTTTTTGAATAATTTACTATAGAAAAGGCAATCCCTGGCGCACTTAAAATTTGCGACAGTTGAAAATTATTTTTTGAATAATTTACTATAGAAAAGGCAATCCCTGGCGCACTTAAAATTTGCGACAGTTGAAAATTATTTTGTGAGAAATTTACTATAGAAAAGGCAATCCCTGGCGTAATTAAAATTTGCGACAGTTGAAAATTATTTTTTGAATAATTTACTATAGAAAAGGCAATCCCTGGCGTAATTAAAACTTGCGACAGTAGAAAATTATTTTTTGAATAATTTACTATAGAAAAGGCAATCCCTGGCGTAATTAAAATTTGCGACAGTTGAAAATTATTTTTTGAATAATTTACTATAGAAAAGGCAATCCCTGGCGCCATTAAAATTTGCGACAGTTGAAAATTATTTTGTGAGAAATTTACTATAGAAAAGGCAATCCCTGGCGCCATTAAAACTTGCGACAGTTGAAAATTATTTTGTGAGAAATTTACTATAGAAAAGGCAATCCCTGGGATATTTAAAATTTGCGACAGTAGAAAATTATTTTTTGAATAATTTACTATAGAAAAGGCAATCCCTGGCGCCATTAAAATTTGCGACAGTTGAAAATTATTTTTTGAATAATTTACTATAGAAAAGGCAATCCCTGGCGCCATTAAAATTTGCGACAGTTGAAAATTATTTTGTGAGAAATTTACTATAGAAAAGGCAATCCCTGGCGCCATTAAAATTTGCGACAGTTGAAAATTATTTTGTGAGAAATTTACTATAGAAAAGGCAATCCCTGGGATATTTAAAATTTGCGACAGTAAAAAATTATTTTTTGAATAATTTACTGTGGAAAAGGCAATCCCTGGGATATTTTAAATTTGCGACAGTAAAAAATTATTTTTTGAATAATTTACTATAGAAAAGGCAATCCCTGGCGCCATTAAAATTTGCGACAGTTGAAAATTATTTTGTGAGAAATTTACTATAGAAAAGGCAATCCCTGGCGTAATTAAAACTTGCGACAGTAGAAAATTATTTTTTGAATAATTTACTATAGAAAAGGCAATCCCTGGCGCACTTAAAATTTGCGATAGTAAAAAATTATTTTTTGAATAATTTACTATAGAAAAGGCAATCCCTGGCGTAATTAAAATTTGCGACAGTAGAAAATTATTTTTTGAATAATTTACTATAGAAAAGGCAATCCCTGGCGCCATTAAAATTTGCGACAGTTGAAAATTATTTTGTGAGAAATTTACTATAGAAAAGGCAATCCCTGGGATATTTAAAATTTGCGACAGTAAAAAATTATTTTTTGAATAATTTACTGTGGAAAAGGCAATCCCTGGCGCACTTAAAATTTGCGATAGTAAAAAAATTATTTTTTGAATAATTTACTATAGAAAAGGCAATCCCTGGCGCCATTAAAATTTGCGACAGTTGAAAATTATTTTTTGAATTATTTACTATAGAAAAGGCAATCCCTGGCGCACTTAAAATTTGCGATAGTAAAAAATTATTTTTTGAATAATTTACTATAGAAAAGGCAATCCCTGGCGCCATTAAAATTTGCGACAGTTGAAAATTATTTTGTGAGAAATTTACTATAGAAAAGGCAATCCCTGGGATATTTAAAATTTGCGACAGTAAAAAATTATTTTTTGAATAATTTACTATAGAAAAGGCAATCCCTGGCGTAATTAAAATTTGCGACAGTTGAAAATTATTTTTTGAATAATTTACTATAGAAAAGGCAATCCCTGGCGCCATTAAAATTTGCGACAGTTGAAAATTATTTTGTGAGAAATTTACTATAGAAAAGGCAATCCCTGGGATATTTAAAATTTGCGACAGTAGAAAATTATTTTGTGAGAAATTTACTATAGAAAAGGCAATCCCTGGCGTAATTAAAATTTGCGACAGTAGAAAATTATTTTTGAATAATTTACTGTGGAAAAGGCAATCCCTGGGATATTTTAAATTTGCGACAGTAAAAAATTATTTTTTGAATAATTTACTATAGAAAAGGCAATCCCTGGCGTAATTAAAATTTGCGATAGTAAAAAATTATTTTTTGAATAATTTACTATAGAAAAGGCAATCCCTGGCGTAATTAAAATTTGCGACAGTAGAAAATTATTTTTTGAATAATTTACTATAGAAAAGGCAATCCCTGGCGCCATTAAAATTTGCGACAGTTGAAAATTATTTTTTGAATAATTTACTATAGAAAAGGCAATCCCTGGCGTAATTAAAATTTGCGATAGTAAAAAATTATTTTTTGAATAATTTACTATAGAAAAGGCAATCCCTGGCGTAATTAAAATTTGCGACAGTAGAAAATTATTTTTTGAATAATTTACTATAGAAAAGGCAATCCCTGGCGCCATTAAAATTTGCGACAGTTGAAAATTATTTTGTGAGAAATTTACTATAGAAAAGGCAATCCCTGGGATATTTAAAATTTGCGACAGTAAAAAATTATTTTTTGAATAATTTACTATAGAAAAGGCAATCCCTGGCGTAATTAAAATTTGCGACAGTAGAAAATTATTTTTTGAATAATTTACTGTGGAAAAGGCAATCCCTGGGATATTTAAAATTTGCGACAGTAAAAAATTATTTTTTGAATAATTTACTATAGAAAAGGCAATCCCTGGCGCACTTAAAATTTGCGATAGTAAAAAATTATTTTTTGAGAAATTTACTATAGAAAAGGCAATCCCTGGCGTAATTAAAATTTGCGACAGTAGAAAATTATTTTTTGAATAATTTACTATAGAAAAGGCAATCCCTGGCGCACTTAAAATTTGCGATAGTAAAAAATTATTTTTTGAATAATTTACTATAGAAAAGGCAATCCCTGGGATATTTAAAATTTGCGATAGTAAAAAATTATTTTTTGAATAATTTACTATAGAAAAGGCAATCCCTGGCGCCATTAAAATTTGCGACAGTTGAAAATTATTTTTTGAATAATTTACTATAGAAAAGGCAATCCCTGGCGCACTTAAAATTTGCGATAGTAAAAAATTATTTTTTGAGAAATTTACTATAGAAAAGGCAATCCCTGGCGTAATTAAAATTTGCGACAGTAGAAAATTATTTTTTGAATAATTTACTATAGAAAAGGCAATCCCTGGCGCACTTAAAATTTGCGATAGTAAAAAATTATTTTTTGAATAATTTACTATAGAAAAGGCAATCCCTGGCGTAATTAAAATTTGCGACAGTAGAAAATTATTTTTTGAATAATTTACTATAGAAAAGGCAATCCCTGGCGCCATTAAAATTTGCGACAGTTGAAAATTATTTTTTGAATAATTTACTATAGAAAAGGCAATCCCTGGCGTAATTAAAATTTGCGATAGTAAAAAATTATTTTTTGAATAATTTACTATAGAAAAGGCAATCCCTGGCGTAATTAAAATTTGCGACAGTAGAAAATTATTTTTTGAATAATTTACTATAGAAAAGGCAATCCCTGGCGCCATTAAAATTTGCGACAGTTGAAAATTATTTTGTGAGAAATTTACTATAGAAAAGGCAATCCCTGGGATATTTAAAATTTGCGACAGTAAAAAATTATTTTTTGAATAATTTACTATAGAAAAGGCAATCCCTGGGATATTTAAAATTTGCGACAGTAAAAAATTATTTTTTGAATAATTTACTATAGAAAAGGCAATCCCTGGCGCCATTAAAATTTGCGACATTTGAAAATTATTTTTTGAATAATTTACTATAGAAAAGGCAATCCCTGGCGCACTTAAAATTTGCGATAGTAAAAAATTATTT
>CAWVNZ010002146.1:0-68000 GCA_963930735.1 Dioctria linearis
TATATTATATCACTTGAGAATTCGTTGCGCAGTTTGTGAAACAAGAGTTTTGACTGTAGCTCTGTCAAGGTACTGTATCTGATTACAATTTTGGACTTCCATGTAATTTTAGAATTCAATGTGTACTGAGACTGCAATGCAATGATACGGTGGAATATATTATATCACTATGAGAATTCGATGCACAATTTGTGAAACAAAGAGTTTTCGCGGCAGCAATGTGCAGGTACTGTATCTGATTTCAATGCTGGGATTTGATGTAATTTTAGAATTTAATGCATACTGAGACTGTAATGCAATGATTCGATGGAATATATTATATAACTTTGAGAATTCGATGCGCAGTTTGTGAAACAACGAGTTTTCACAATTCAATTCTCGAATTCGATGTAATTTTAGAATTCAATGCGTACTGAGATTGTAATGCAGTGATTCGATGGAATGATTTATATCACTTTGACAATTTGATGCGCAATATGTGAAACAACGAGTTTTCACAGTAGCTATGTACAAATACTGCATCTGATTTCAATTCTGGAATTCCATGTAATTTTAGAATTCCATGTGTACTGAGAATGCAATGCAATGATTCGATGGAATATATTATATCACTTTGAGAACTCGATGCGCAGTTTCTGAGATAAAGAGTTTTCACAGTAGCTATGTACAAGTTCTGAATCTGATTTCAATTCTGGAATTCCATGTAATTTTAGAATTCAATGTGTACTGAGACTGCAATGCAATGATACGATGGAATATATTATATCACTTTGAGCATTCGTTGCGCAGTTTGTGAAACAAGAGTTTTCACTCTAGCTCTGTCAAGGTACTGTATCTGATTTCAATTCTGGAATTCCATGTAATTTTAGAATTCAATGTGAACTGAGACTGTAATGCAGCGATTCGATGGAATGATTTATATCACTTTGACCATTTGATGCGCGATTTGTGAGACAACGAGTTTTCACAGTAGCTATGTACAAGTACTGAATCTGATTTCAATTCTGAAATTCCATGTAATTTTAGAATTCTATGTGTACTGAGACTGTAGTGCAGTGATTCGATGGAATGATTTATATCACTTTGACAATTTGATGCGCAATTTGTGAAACAAAGAGTTTTCACGGCAGCTATGTACAGGTACTGTATCTGATTTCAATTCTGTAATTCGATGCAATTTTAGAATTCAATGTGTATCGAGACAGTAATGCAATGGTTCAATGGAATATATTATATCACTTTGAAAATACGATGTTCAGTTTCTGAAACAGAGACTTTTCACAGTAGCTATGTAGAGGTACTGTATCTGATTTCAATTCTAGAGTTCAATGTGTACTGAGACTGTAATGCAATGGTTAGCTGGAAAAAATTATGTCGCTTTGAGTACTCGATGCGCAGTTTGTGAGACAAAGAATTTTCACAGTAGCTATGTATAAGTACTGTAACTAATTTCAATTCTGGAATTCGATGTAATTTTAAAATTCAATGTGTACTGAGACTGTAATGCAATGATTCGACGGAATAAATTATATCACTTTGAGAATTCGATGTTCAGTTTGTGAAACAAAGAGTTTTCACAGTTGCTATGTACAGGTACTGTATCTGATTACAATTCTAGAATTCAATATGTACTGAGACTGTAATGCAATGATTCGATGGAATAAATTATATCACTTTGAGAACTCGATGCGCAGTTTGTGAGAAAAAGGTTTTTCACAGTAGCTATGTACAAGTACTGTATCTGATTTCAATTCTTGAATTCAATATGTACTGAGACTGTAATGCAATGATTCGATGGAATAAATTATATCACTTTGAGAATTCGATGTTCAATTTGTGAAACAAGGAGTCTTCACAGTACCTATGTACAGGTACTGTATCTGATTTCAATTCTGGAATTCGACGTAATTTTAGAATTTAATGCGTACTGAGAATGCAATGCAATGATTCGATGGAATAAATTATGTCACTTTCAGAACTCGATGCGCAGTTTGTGAGAAAAAAGAATTTTGCAGTAGCTATGTACAAGTACTGTATCTGATTTCAATTCTGGAATGCGATGTAATTTTAGAATTAAATGTGTACGGAGACTATAATGCAATGATTCGATGGGATAAATTATATCGCTTTGAGAATTCGATGCACAGTTTGTGAAACACAGAGTTTTCACAGTAGCTATGTATAGGTACTGTATCTGATTTCAATTCTGGAATTCGATGTAATTTTAGAATTTAATGCGTACTGAGACTGCAATGCAATGATTCGATGGAATAAACTATGTCACTTTGAGAACTCGATGCGCAGTTTGTGCGAAAAAAGAATTTTCCAGTAAGTATGTACAAGTACTGTATCTGATTTCAATTCTGGAATTCGATGTAATTTTAGACTTAAAGGCGTACTGAGACTCTAATGTATTCGATGGAATAAATTATTTCGCTTGGAGAACGCGATGCGCAGTTTGTGACACAAAGAGTTTTCACAGTAGCTACGTACAAGTACTGTATCTGATATCAATTCTGGGATTAGATGTAATTTTAGAATTCAATGTGTATTGAGACTGTAATACAATGATTCAATGGAATAAATTATATCACTTTGAGAATTCGATGTTCAGTTTGTGAAACAAGGAGTTTTCACAGTAGATATGTACAGGCACTGTATCTGATTTCAATTCTCGAATTCGATGTAATTTTAGAATTCAAGGCGTACTGAAACTCTAATGTAACGATTCGATGCAATAAATTATATCGCTTTGGGCACTCGATGCGCAGTTTGTGAGACAAAGAGTTTTCACAGTAGCTATGTACAAGTAATGTACTTGATATCATATCTGGGATTCGATGTAATTTTAGAATTCAATGTGTACTGATACTGTAATGCAGCGATTCGATGGAATGATTTATATCACTTTGACAATTTGATACGCAATTTGTGAAACAAAGAGTTTTCACGGCAGCTATGTACAGGTACTGTATCTGATTTCAAATCTGGAATTTGATGTAATTTTAGAATTTAATGCGTACTGAGTCTGTAATGCAATGATCCGATGGAATATATTATATCACTTTGAGAATTCGTTGCGCAGTTTGTGAAACAAGAGTTTTCACTCTAGCTCTGTCAAAGTACTGTATCTGATTTCAATTCTGGAATTCCATGTAATTTTAGAATTCAATGTGAACTGAAACTGTTATGCAGCGATTCGATGGAATGATTTATATCACTTTGACCATTTGATGCGCAATTTGTGAGACAACGAGTTTTCACAGTAGCTATGTACAAGTACTGTATCTGATTTCAATTCTGAAATTCCATGTAATTTTAGAATTCTATGTGTACTGAGACTGTAGTGCAGTGATTCGATGGAATGATTTATATCACTTTGACAATTTGATGCGCAATTTGTGAAACAAAGAGTTTTCACGGCAGCTATGTACAGGTACTGTATCTGAATTCAATTCCTGAATTCGATGTAATTTTAGAATTCAATGCTTACTGAGACTGTAATGCAGTGATTCGATGGAATGAATTATATCACTTTGACAATTCGATGCACAATTTGTGAAACAAAGAGTTTTCGCGGCAGCTATGTACAGGTACTGTATCTGATTTCAATTCTGGGATTTGATGTAATTTTAGAATTTAATGCATACTGAGACTGTAATGCAATGATCCGATGGAATAAATTATGTCGCTTTGAGAACTCGATGCGCAGTTTGTGAGACAAAGAATTTTCACAGGAGCTATGTACAAGTACTGTAACTAATTTCAATTCTGGAATTCAATGTAATTTTAGAGCTCAATATGTATTAAGACAGTAATGCAATGATTTAATGGAATAAATTATATCATTTTGAAAATACTATGTTCAATATCTGAAACAGAGACTTTTCACAGTAGCTATGTACAGGTACGTATCTGATTTCAATTCTAGAATTCAATGTGTACTGAGACTGTAATGCAATGATTCGATAGAATAAATTATATCACTTTGAGAATTCGTTGCGCAGTTTGTGAAGCAACTTGTTTTCACAGTAGCTATGTACAGGTACTGTATCTGATTTCAATTCTCGAATTCGCTGTAATTTTAGAATTCAATGCGTACTGAGACTGTAATGCAATGATTCGATGTAATAAATTATGTCACTTTGAGAACTCGATGCGCAGTTTGTGAGACAAAGAGTTTTCACAGTAGCTATGTACAAGTACTGTATCTGATTTCAATTCTGGAATTCCATGTAATTTTAGAATTCAATGTGTACTGAGACTGCAATGCAATGATTCGCTGGAATAAATTATGTCGCTTTTAGAACTCGAGGCGCAGTTTGTGAGACAAAGAGTTTTCACAGTAGCTATGTACAAATACTGTATCTGATTTCAATTCTGGAATTCCATGCAATTTTAGGATTTAATGTGTACTGAGACTGCAATGCAATGATTCGATGGAATATATTATATCACTCTGAGCATTCGATACGCAGATTGTGAAGCAAGGAGTTTTCACAGTAGATATGTACAGGTACTGTATCTGATTTCAATTCTCGAATTCGATGTAATTTTAGAATTCAATTCGTACCGAGACTGAAATGCAATGATTCGATGTAATAAATTATGTCGCTTTGAGAACTCGATGCGCAGTTTGCGAGACAAAGAGTTTTCACAGTAGCTATGTACAAGTACTGTATCTGATTTCAATTCTGGAACTCCATGTAATTTTAGAATTCAATGTGTACTGAGACTGTAATGCAGCGATTCGATGGAATGATTTATATCACTTTGACAATTTGATACGCAATTTGTGAAACAAAGAGTTTTCACGGCAGCTATGTACAGGTACTGTATCTGATTTCAAATCTGGAATTTGATGTAATTTTAGGATTTAATGCGTACTGAGACTGTAATGCAATGATCCGATGGAATATGTTTTATCACTTTGAGAATTCGTTGCGCAGTTTGTGAAACAAGAGTTTTCACTGTAGCTCTGTCAAAGTACTGTATCTGATTTCAATTCTGGAATTCCATGTAATTTTAGAATTCAATGTGTACTGAGACTGCAATGCAATGATACGGTGGAATATATTATATCACTTTGAGAATTCGATGAGCAGTTTGTAAAGCAAAGAGTTTTCGCGGCAGCTATGTACAGGTACTGTATCTGATTTCAATTCTGGGTTTCCATGTAATTTTAGAATTCAATGTGTACTGAGACTGTAATGCAGTGATTCGATGGAATGAATTATATCACTTTGACAATTCGATGCACAATTTGTGAAACAAAGAGTTTTCGCGGCAGCTATGTACAGGTACTGTATCTGATTTCAATTCTGGGATTTGATGTAATTTTAGAATTTAATGCATACTGAGACTGTAATGCAATGATTCGATGGAATATATTACATCACTTTGAGAACTCGATGCGCAGTTTGTTAAACAAAGAGTTTTCACAGTAGCTATGTACAAATACTGCATCTGATTTCAATTCTGGAATTTCATGTAATTTTAGAATTCAATGTGTACTGAGACTGCAATGCAATGATTCGATGGAATATATTATATCACTTTGAGAACTCGATGCGCAGTTTCTGAGACAAAGAGTTTTCACAGTAGCTATGTACAAGTTCTGAATCTGATTTCAATTCTGGAATTCCATGTAATTTTAGAATTCAATGTGTACTGAGACTGCAATGCAATGATCCGATGGAATATATTATATGACTTTGAGCATTCGATGCGCAGTTTGTGAAACAACGAGTTTTCGCAGTAGCTATGTACAGGTACTGTATCTGATTTCAATTCTGGAATTCCATGTAATTTTAGAATTCAATGTGTACTGAGACTGCAATGCAATGATTCGATGGAAAATATTATATCACTTTGAGAACTCGATGCGCAGTTTGTTAGACAAAGAGTTTTCACGATAGCTATGTTCAAATACTGCATCTGATTTCAATTCTGGAATTCCATGTAATTTTAGAATTCAATGTGTACTGAGACTGCAATGCAATGATTCGATGGAATATATTATATCACTTTGAGAACTCGATGCGCAGTTTCTGAGACAAAGAGTTTTCACAGTAGCTATGTACAAGTTCTGAATCTGATTTCAATTCTGGAATTCCATGTAATTTTAGAATTCAATGTGTACTGAGACTGCAATGCAATGATCCGATGGAATATATTATATGACTTTGAGCATTCGATGCGCAATTTGTGAAACAACGAGTTTTCACAGTAGATATGTACAGATACTGTATCTGATTTCAATTCTAGAATTCGATGTAATTTTAGAATTAAATGCGTACTGAGACTGTAATGCAGTGATTCGATGTAATAAATTATGTCGCTTTGAGAACTCGATGCGCAGTTTGTGAGACAAAGAGTTTTCACAGTAGCTATGTACAAGTACTGTATCTGCTTTCAATTCTGGAATTCCATGTAATTTTAGAATTCAATGTGTACTGAGACTGTAATGCAGTGATTCGATGGAATAAATTATATCACTTTGATACGTCGATGCGCAGTTTGTGAAACAATGAGTTTTCACAGAACCTACACTCAGAAAAAAAGTCCTCACTTAAAATTAAAAATGAATACCATTGAATTCCGAATATTTGAATGTTCCGAGAAAGCAAAGTAAAGGTCTTTCATTCAAAATGATAAAACATTGAACTAAAGCCTCCAATTTACATAATTAAAATTTTAACTTTATTTCGAACATGGTTTCATACGTAGAATATTGAAATGAAGTTGGCATTTTTTAATCAAGTATTCCGATATTTAATTCTGATATTTCCACGTATTAGATGAGATAATTCTTAAATGAGAGACTTTGATTCAAAAATGTCAACTTTACTTCAAAAATTCTACGAATGAAACCATTTTTAAAATAAAGTTAAAATTTTAACTATTAAAATGGGATACTTTGATTCAATGTTGAAGTATTTTAAACGTAGAATGTTTTCTTTGAATTAGTTGGAAGCGTAAGCTGCAGTGTGCAAATGCGTTTAGTGATTCAGTCTCCGTTCGTATATGAAGTAGATCGCAAGAAAGATAAGTTAACCGGCGGATTACATTTTACACGTTTATAACGGGTTTATATGCAGTGTGGTGCAGTATGTTAAAGTGTGAATTAGTGCACGTGTTGTAATATAATTTTTTTTTAACTTTACTGACCAATTTACTGATAATAACGAAAATTTAGTTATTCGATAATAACGGCTCCAAAATGTGACTATGGAATAAGGTGAAATGGTTTGAAATAAATTTGTTTTAAAAATGGCATAATTGATTGAAGTTAGTGGTAATTTGCTCAACATGTTAACAAGAACGCCAAAGTTATTTAATTAAAATTATTTCAATTATTATTTAAATGTTATGGATGTATTATATCATATTTTTTTATACATTTTTATACAGTATTTTACCTCCTAATCTAATAAAATAATTTTTGTTGCTCCATTCGAAATAAATAAAAATAAGACTCGAATAATTTCAGTTCAGAAAAACCCACGAGTGCTCACCCTTTTCGATGAAAATGGTATGCTTATACATGGAGAGATACCTTGTAATCAAGGTAATGTAGAAAGAAATGTGGTTGTCGAATGTAATTCGTTAGACAACAATACTGCATGTACTAATACTACAAGTAATAGTATTAATACTTCATGTAATAACGTAATTATTTACACCTTGTCTGACACCCGTGATATTGAACTTGAGAACTTGCTTAAAGAATGGAATCTTTCTCCTGTTTTGCCTGAGTTATACGGTATTATTACAAATATAAAATAATCATTAAAAATGCGAAATATACCTGCATTTTCAGAAAATGGGATAACTTTTAGAAGCCTTCAATATTTGTCAAAAGAAGATATTAGAGACGTTATTAAAAATGTTGGATTTCGTTCTGAATTTCGAGAAAAATTATTCGTATGGAGAAAAAATCATGTGAGCAAATTCACTCGATATTGAGCAATGGATTCAAAATAATGGATGTGTAAGCTCATCTCAAACAAGTAACACCCCTAAATCTGAAAGTTCAATACGCTTGAATCTCTCTACAATACTGAAAGAAAATACAAAAGGTTTTGCTTTACAGGGCTTCTATAGAAAAAACAATATTTTATTAGAAAACTACAGGCAAGACCTTGTAACTTTAATAATTGAACACAACTTCTTACAATATTCAATTATCGCCGAAAGATTTTTTCCCCCGATTGCGAACCAAATAATTGAGTTATTTCCTACTGAAAAACAGATAATATCAAATATTTACGTACATTTAATATATATTCATAATATTTTTTTTAAGGAGTATTATTATACACCCAGAAAGAGGTAGGGCAACCCTGGAGGTCGCCTGTATTTCAAATATGTTAACTTAAGAACTAAATTAAAGAAAATAAATCCACGACTATCTCCTGAAAGAATATCAGAAGTCACTCCTACCCACCATTCGACGGTTCAAGAAATTGACGAAACAATAAGTGTTAGCTTGAAGAAATCACTAAGTTTAAACTTTTCCGATTGGGAAAAAGTAAAATGTGACTGGGAGAAAACTGTTGTATTAAGACGAAATGAAATTCTGACTGAAAAATCTACAAACTGTCTTACATTTTTGAGCGATTGGCCTTTGTACAAGCATTCCAAAGCACACGAATTGGTAAGACAAAGTGTTAATTATTTTACATTTTTAAGTAAAATTCATAAATTCCAGATTGAAATTGATTTCAAATATTTGTAACCCGGAAAAGAAACAGTAATTTATAAAAATTGGGATGAATTAAAAAGGAAAATTAGTACTTACTTCAAATTAATATAAAAGATAAGGAGTGTAAAGCAGACTTTTAAAAGTGCAAGGAGATAAGAAATTTAAGTAAGTACATAAAATATTCATTACTTGAATATAATAATAAAATTACAATATTTTCAGACTCTATCGATGCAGTTTTCACGTCATTACTGAATTCTGTAATATTACTTGTGCTCGGTTTACAGATGAAACTGGAAATGAGAAACGTAAGATATCTATTAAAGACGCACAAGATAGTTTTATACTGCACCTGATAAATATAAACGATTATGAAAGAAAAATAAGTGAACTAATGAAAAATATTATAATGCAGGTCTCACGGTACAGCCTATGATTATAGTGGTAGGATCAGACATATTTCAGTTAAATTCTTTTTATGTCTTTTTTGATAGAACTCTGTATAAATTTGACTCATTTTTAGCTTGCCTTGATATTTGTTTTAAGATTTTTAGAGGTAAAATTTACAAACAAAATTATTATTTAAGCATTGTGTCAGAGGACTTAGTACATTTATACAAGATTAAGTTGTTTATAAAACATGATAATAAGTTATTTGTGGTTTGCAGTAAAATTAAATTATTAGGTTTTGACAGTCATTTTCAATCCTACGAAGTGGGATCAGCTGAAAATAATATTTTTGATACAAAAGCTATAGAAAGCTTCACTAGTCCTCCTTTGCATATTTATCAAATAAATAGTTAATAGCAAAACATATATAAGAAATAAATATTTATGATTATGATGACTTTTTGTATCGGATGGAGTTTTTATATTTTCAAAATATGCTTTGCTCAATTAGATTTGTCGATAGAATAGATTCAAATGTACATATATTCATAAGAATCAGAAATCAGTGAAATAAGCGGAAATGTTTTTTTTCGCAATAAGAAAACTCAAAAGCTTCAATATGATACATAACCTTATATTTTTT
This sequence comes from Dioctria linearis, assembly GCA_963930735.1. Taxonomy (NCBI): domain Eukaryota; kingdom Metazoa; phylum Arthropoda; class Insecta; order Diptera; family Asilidae; genus Dioctria; species Dioctria linearis. The sequence goes on from CAWVNZ010002146.1 coordinate 9,741, forward strand.
ATATGTTTGTGATACCTTCTATTAGATATTTACTCTATTCAGATTTATGTATATAATAAATCTTTATTATTTTCTTATTATTAAATGCAATGAGTATGTTCCTATTTTCTTAAAATACAATTAAGTGCCGCAGAGTAACGCAAGACTAATTTATGTTCCTTATATTATTTTGAAACTAAACGCAATATATATTGTTCTTTATATAAATAATCTACTTATTATTTTTCTCATTTTTATGCAATTGAATACATTTGTGCAGGTACTAAATTTACGTTCTTAAATCTACTTATGTACATACCACGCTTGTTACTTATAAGAGGCTTTTTCTAGGAAGATGTCATACGAAGCCTTCTAAATATTGTGAAACGTGTCTGAATACTTTTTAATTAAAAAAATATATATATATACGAGAAATGCTTTTCATTATAGTTTAAATAGTTCCATCAGTTTCCATAAAAGTAAAAAAGTAGTAAAAGTACGACATATATAATATAAAAATGTCACGTGATATTCAATATTGCCATATTATTAAAACAAATACATAAAACTATCAATTTAAAAATGCACATGTTGAAATCGAAAATTAAAAGTTTTAAATCAAAGTTGTTTGGCTTTATGTTTAAGATAATTTTGAAGCCAATATTCAAGGTAAACATTTTTAAAATTAATAGACATATAATTAAAACAATAAAACTATCAGAATCAAATTAAATATGTCATTATTGTTAACAATAATGGCACAGTTTTAGATAAATTTTAAAAACGGTAATATTGGAATAAAGTAATATGCATTCGAACCCAAATCATATTTGTTTTTCTTTGCTTCAAAGTCATTTTACTTTGATTTTAAACGATTTTTTTCTGAGTGTATATACAAGTACTATATCTGATTTCAATTCTGGAATTCGATGTAATTTTAGAATTTAATGCATACTGAGACTGTAATGCAGCGATTCGATAGAATGATTTATATCACTTTGACAATTTGATACGCAATTTGTGAAACAAACAGTTTTTACGGCAGCTATGTACAGGTACTGTATCTGATTTCAATTCTGGGATTTGATGTAATTTTAGAATTTAATGCATACTGAGACGAAATGCAATGATCCGATGGAATATATTATATCACTTTGAGAATTCGATGCGCAGTTTGTGAAATAACGAGTTTTCACAGTAGCTATGTACAGGTACTGCATCTGATTTTAATTCTCGAATTCGATGTAATTTTAGAATTCAATGTCTACTGAGACTGTAATGCAGTGATTCGATGGAATGATTTATATCACTTTGACAATTCGATGCGCAATTTGTGAAACAAAGAGTTTTCACGGCAGCTATGTACAGGTACTGTATCTGATTTGAAATCTGGAATTTGATGAAATTTTAGAATTTAATGCGTACTGAGACTGTAATGCAATGATCCGATGAAATATATTATATCACTTTGAGAATTCGTTGCGCAGTTTGTGAAACAACGAGTTTTCACAGTAGCTCTGTCAAGGTACTGTATCTGATATCAATTCTGGAATTCGATGTAATTTTAGAATTCAATGTGTACTGAGACTGTAATGCAATGATTCGATGTAATAAATTATGTCGCTTTGAGAACTCGATGCGCAGTTTGTGAGACAAAGGGTTTTCACAGTAGCTATGTACAAGTACTGTATCTGATTTCAATTCTGGAATTCCAAGTAATTTTAGAATTCAATGTGTACTGAGACTGCAATGCAATGATTCGATGGAATATATTATATTACTTTGAGAATTCGATGCGCAGTTTGTGAAACAAAGAGTTTTCGCGGCAGCTATGTACAAGTGCTGTATCTGATTTCAATTCTGGGATTCCATGTAATTTTAGAATTCAATGTTTACTGAGACTGTAATGCAATGATTCGATGGAATATATTATATCACTTTGAGAATTCGATGCGCAGTTTGTGAAACAACGAGTTTTCACAGTAGCTATGTACAGGTACTGCATCTGATTTCAATTCTCGAATTTGATGTAATTTTAGAATTTAATGCGTACTGAGACTGCAATGCAATGATTCGATGGAATAAGTTATGTCGCTTTGAAAACTCGATGCACAGTTTGTGATACAAAGAATTTTCACAGTAGCTATGTACAAGTACTGTATCTGATTTCAATTCTGGAATTCCAAGTAATTTTAGAATTCAATGTGTACTGAGACTGCAATGCAATGATTCGATGGAATATATTATATTACTTTGAGAATTCGATGCGCAGTTTGTGAGACAAAGAGTTTTCACAGTAGCTATGTACAAGTACTGTACCTGATTTCAATTCTGGAATTCCATGTAATTTTAGAATTCAATGTGTACTGAGACTGTAATGCAGTGATTCGATGGAATGAATTATATCACTTTGATAACTCGATGCGCAGTTTGTGAAACAACGAGTTTTCACAGTAGCTATGTACAAGTGCTTTATTTGATTTCAATTCTGGAATTCGATGTAATTTTAGAATTTAATGCGTACTGAGACTGTAATGCAATGATTCGATGGAATAAATTATATCACTTTGATACGTCGATGCGCAGTTTGTGAAACAATGAGTTTTCACAGAACCTACACTCAGAAAAAAAGTCCTCACTTAAAATTAAAAATGAATACCATTGAATTCCGAATATTTGAATGTTCCGAGAAAGCAAAGTAAAGGTCTTTCATTCAAAATGATAAAACATTGAACTAAAGCCTCCAATTTACATAATTAAAATTTTAACTTTATTTCGAACATGGTTTCATACGTAGAATATTGAAATGAAGTTGGCATTTTTTAATCAAGTATTCCGATATTTAATTCTGATATTTCCACGTATTAGATGAGATAATTCTTAAATGAGAGACTTTGATTCAAAAATGTCAACTTTACTTCAAAAATTCTACGAATGAAACCATTTTTAAAATAAAGTTAAAATTTTAACTATTAAAATGGGATACTTTGATTCAATGTTGAAGTATTTTAAACGTAGAATGTTTTCTTTGAATTAGTTGGAAGCGTAAGCTGCAGTGTGCAAATGCGTTTAGTGATTCAGTCTCCGTTCGTATATGAAGTAGATCGCAAGAAAGATAAGTTAACCGGCGGATTACATTTTACACGTTTATAACGGGTTTATATGCAGTGTGGTGCAGTATGTTAAAGTGTGAATTAGTGCACGTGTTGTAATATAATTTTTTTTTAACTTTACTGACCAATTTACTGATAATAACGAAAATTTAGTTATTCGATAATAACGGCTCCAAAATGTGACTATGGAATAAGGTGAAATGGTTTGAAATAAATTTGTTTTAAAAATGGCATAATTGATTGAAGTTAGTGGTAATTTGCTCAACATGTTAACAAGAACGCCAAAGTTATTTAATTAAAATTATTTCAATTATTATTTAAATGTTATGGATGTATTATATCATATTTTTTTATACATTTTTATACAGTATTTTACCTCCTAATCTAATAAAATAATTTTTGTTGCTCCATTCGAAATAAATAAAAATAAGACTCGAATAATTTCAGTTCAGAAAAACCCACGAGTGCTCACCCTTTTCGATGAAAATGGTATGCTTATACATGGAGAGATACCTTGTAATCAAGGTAATGTAGAAAGAAATGTGGTTGTCGAATGTAATTCGTTAGACAACAATACTGCATGTACTAATACTACAAGTAATAGTATTAATACTTCATGTAATAACGTAATTATTTACACCTTGTCTGACACCCGTGATATTGAACTTGAGAACTTGCTTAAAGAATGGAATCTTTCTCCTGTTTTGCCTGAGTTATACGGTATTATTACAAATATAAAATAATCATTAAAAATGCGAAATATACCTGCATTTTCAGAAAATGGGATAACTTTTAGAAGCCTTCAATATTTGTCAAAAGAAGATATTAGAGACGTTATTAAAAATGTTGGATTTCGTTCTGAATTTCGAGAAAAATTATTCGTATGGAGAAAAAATCATGTGAGCAAATTCACTCGATATTGAGCAATGGATTCAAAATAATGGATGTGTAAGCTCATCTCAAACAAGTAACACCCCTAAATCTGAAAGTTCAATACGCTTGAATCTCTCTACAATACTGAAAGAAAATACAAAAGGTTTTGCTTTACAGGGCTTCTATAGAAAAAACAATATTTTATTAGAAAACTACAGGCAAGACCTTGTAACTTTAATAATTGAACACAACTTCTTACAATATTCAATTATCGCCGAAAGATTTTTTCCCCCGATTGCGAACCAAATAATTGAGTTATTTCCTACTGAAAAACAGATAATATCAAATATTTACGTACATTTAATATATATTCATAATATTTTTTTTAAGGAGTATTATTATACACCCAGAAAGAGGTAGGGCAACCCTGGAGGTCGCCTGTATTTCAAATATGTTAACTTAAGAACTAAATTAAAGAAAATAAATCCATGACTATCTCCTGAAAGAATATCAGAAGTCACTCCTACCCACCATTCGACGGTTCAAGAAATTGACGAAACAATAAGTGTTAGCTTGAAGAAATCACTAAGTTTAAACTTTTCCGATTGGGAAAAAGTAAAATGTGACTGGGAGAAAACTGTTGTATTAAGACGAAATGAAATTCTGACTGAAAAATCTACAAACTGTCTTACATTTTTGAGCGATTGGCCTTTGTACAAGCATTCCAAAGCACACGAATTGGTAAGACAAAGTGTTAATTATTTTACATTTTTAAGTAAAATTCATAAATTCCAGATTGAAATTGATTTCAAATATTTGTAACCCGGAAAAGAAACAGTAATTTATAAAAATTGGGATGAATTAAAAAGGAAAATTAGTACTTACTTCAAATTAATATAAAAGATAAGGAGTGTAAAGCAGACTTTTAAAAGTGCAAGGAGATAAGAAATTTAAGTAAGTACATAAAATATTCATTACTTGAATATAATAATAAAATTACAATATTTTCAGACTCTATCGATGCAGTTTTCACGTCATTACTGAATTCTGTAATATTACTTGTGCTCGGTTTACAGATGAAACTGGAAATGAGAAACGTAAGATATCTATTAAAGACGCACAAGATAGTTTTATACTGCACCTGATAAATATAAACGATTATGAAAGAAAAATAAGTGAACTAATGAAAAATATTATAATGCAGGTCTCACGGTACAGCCTATGATTATAGTGGTAGGATCAGACATATTTCAGTTAAATTCTTTTTATGTCTTTTTTGATAGAACTCTGTATAAATTTGACTCATTTTTAGCTTGCCTTGATATTTGTTTTAAGATTTTTAGAGGTAAAATTTACAAACAAAATTATTATTTAAGCATTGTGTCAGAGGACTTAGTACATTTATACAAGATTAAGTTGTTTATAAAACATGATAATAAGTTATTTGTGGTTTGCAGTAAAATTAAATTATTAGGTTTTGACAGTCATTTTCAATCCTACGAAGTGGGATCAGCTGAAAATAATATTTTTGATACAAAAGCTATAGAAAGCTTCACTAGTCCTCCTTTGCATATTTATCAAATAAATAGTTAATAGCAAAACATATATAAGAAATAAATATTTATGATTATGATGACTTTTTGTATCGGATGGAGTTTTTATATTTTCAAAATATGCTTTGCTCAATTAGATTTGTCGATAGAATAGATTCAAATGTACATATATTCATAAGAATCAGAAATCAGTGAAATAAGCGGAAATGTTTTTTTTCGCAATAAGAAAACTCAAAAGCTTAAATATGATACATAACCTTATATTTTTTATATGTTTGTGATACCTTCTATTAGATATTTACTCTATTCAGATTTATGTATATAATAAATCTTTATTATTTTCTTATTATTAAATGCAATGAGTATGTTCCTATTTTCTTAAAATACAATTAAGTGCCGCAGAGTAACGCAAGACTAATTTATGTTCCTTATATTATTTTGAAACTAAACGCAATATATATTGTTCTTTATATAAATAATCTACTTATTATTTTTCTCATTTTTATGCAATTGAATACATTTGTGCAGGTACTAAATTTACGTTCTTAAATCTACTTATGTACATACCACGCTTGTTACTTATAAGAGGCTTTTTCTAGGAAGATGTCATACGAAGCCTTCTAAATATTGTGAAACGTGTCTGAATACTTTTTAATTAAAAAAATATATATATATACGAGAAATGCTTTTCATTATAGTTTAAATAGTTCCATCAGTTTCCATAAAAGTAAAAAAGTAGTAAAAGTACGACATATATAATATAAAAATGTCACGTGATATTCAATATTGCCATATTATTAAAACAAATACATAAAACTATCAATTTAAAAATGCACATGTTGAAATCGAAAATTAAAAGTTTTAAATCAAAGTTGTTTGGCTTTATGTTTAAGATAATTTTGAAGCCAATATTCAAGGTAAACATTTTTAAAATTAATAGACATATAATTAAAACAATAAAACTATCAGAATCAAATTAAATATGTCATTATTGTTAACAATAATGGCACAGTTTTAGATAAATTTTAAAAACGGTAATATTGGAATAAAGTAATATGCATTCGAACCCAAATCATATTTGTTTTTCTTTGCTTCAAAGTCATTTTACTTTGATTTTAAACGATTTTTTTCTGAGTGTATATACAAGTACTATATCTGATTTCAATTCTGGAATTCGATGTAATTTTAGAATTTAATGCATACTGAGACTGTAATGCAGCGATTCGATAGAATGATTTATATCACTTTGACAATTTGATACGCAATTTGTGAAACAAACAGTTTTTACGGCAGCTATGTACAGGTACTGTATCTGATTTCAATTCTGGGATTTGATGTAATTTTAGAATTTAATGCATACTGAGACGAAATGCAATGATCCGATGGAATATATTATATCACTTTGAGAATTCGATGCGCAGTTTGTGAAATAACGAGTTTTCACAGTAGCTATGTACAGGTACTGCATCTGATTTTAATTCTCAAATTCGATGTAATTTTAGAATTCAATGCGTACTGAGACTGTAATGCAATGATTCGATGTAATAAATTATGTCACTTTGAGAATTCGATGCGCAGTTTGTGAAACAACGAGTTTTCACAGTAGCTATGTACAAGTACTGTATCTGAATTCAATTCTGGAATTTGACGTAATTTTAGAATTTAATGCGTACTGAGACTGCAATGCAATGATTCGATGGAATAAATTATGTCGCTTTGAAAACTCGATGCGCAGTTTGTGAAACAACGAGTTTTCACAGAACCTATATACAAGTACTGTATCTGATATCAATTCTGGAATTCGATGTAATTTTAGAATTCAATGTGTACTGAGACTGTAATGCAATGATTCGATGTAATAAATTATGTCGCTTTGAGAACTCGATGCGCAGTTTGTGAGACAAAGGGTTTTCACAGTAGCTATGTACAAGTACTGTATCTGATTTCAAATTCTGGAATTCCTTGTAATTTTAGAATTCAATGTGTACTGAGACCGTAATGCAGTGATTCGATGGAATGATTTATATCACTTTGACAATTTGATGCGCAATTTGTGAAACAACGAGTTTTCACGGCAGCTATGTACAGGTACTGTATCTGATTTCAATTCTGGAATTCCATGTAATTTTAGAATTCAATGTGTACTGAGACTGTAATGCAATGATTCGATGTAATAAATTATGTCGCTTTGAGAACTCGATGCGCAGTTTGTGAGACAAAGAGTTTTCACAGTAGCTATGTACAAGTACTGTATCTGATTTCAATTCTGGAATTCCATGTAATTTTAGAATTCAATGTGTACTGAGACTGCAATGCAATGATTCGATGGAATATATTATATTACTTTGACAATTCGATGCGCGGTTTGTGAAACAACGAGTTTTCACAGAACCTATATACAAGTGCTGTATCTGATTTCAATTCTGGAATTCGATGTAATTTTAGAATTTAATGCATACTGAAAGTGTAATGCAGCGATTCGATGGAATGATTTATATCACTTTGACAATTTGATACGCAATTTGTGAAACAAAGAGTTTTCACGGCAGCTATGTACAGGTACTGTATCTGATTTCAATTCTGGAATTCCATGTAATTTTAGAATTCAATGTGTACTGAGACTGTAATGCAATGATTCGATGTAATAAATTATGTCGCTTTGAGAACTCGATGCGCAGTTTGTGAGACAAAGAGTTTTCACAGTAGCTATGTACAAGTACTGTATCTGATTTCAATTCTGGAATTCCATGTAATTTTAGAATTCAATGTGTACTGAGACTGCAATGCAATGATTCGATGGAATATATTATATTACTTTGACAATTCGATGCGCAGTTTGTGAAACAACGAGTTTTCACAGAACCTATATACAAGTGCTGTATCTGATTTCAATTCTGGAATTCGATGTAATTTTAGAATTTAATGCATACTGAAAGTGTAATGCAGCGATTCGATGGAATGATTTATATCACTTTGACAATTTGATATGCAATTTGTGAAACAAAGAGTTTTCACGGCAGCTATGTACAGGTACTGTATCTGATTTCAATTCTGGAATTCCATGTAACTTTAGAATTCAATGTGTACTGAGACTGTAATGCAATGATTCGATGTAATAAATTATGTCGCTTTGAGAACTCGATGCGCAGTTTGTGAGACAAACAGTTTTCACAGTAGCTATGTTCAAGTACTGTATCTGATTTCAATTCTGGAATTCCATGTAATTTTAGAATTCAATGTGTACTGAGACTGCAATGCAATGATTCGCTGGAATATATTATATTACTTTGACAATTCGATGCGCAGTTTGTGAAACAAAGAGTTTTCGCGGCAGCTATGTACAGGTACTGTATCTGATTTCAATTCTGGGATTTGATGTAATTTTAGAATTTAATGCATACTGAGACTGTAATGCAATGATTCGATGGATATATTATATCACTTTGAGAATTCGATGCGCAGTTTGTGAAACAACGAGTTTTCACAGTAGCTATGTACAGGTACTGTATCTGATTTCAATTCTCGAATTCGATGTAATTTTAGAATTCAATGCGTACGGAGACTGTAATGCAATGATTCGATGTTATAAATTATGTCACTTTCAGAACTCGATGCGCAGTTTGTGAGACAAAGAGTTTTCATAGTAGCTATGTACAAGTACTGTATCTGATTTCAATTCTGGAATTCCATGTAATTTTACAATTCAATGTGTACTGAGACTGTAATGCAGTGATTCGATGGAATGATTTATATCACTTTGACAATTTGATACGCAATTTGTGAAACAAACAGTTTTTACGGCAGCTATGTACAGGTACTCTATCTGATTTCAATTCTGGGATTTGATGTAATTTTAGAATTTAATGCATACTGAGACGAAATGCAATGATCCGATGGAATATATTATATCACTTTGAGAATTCGATGCGCAGTTTGTGAAATAACGAGTTTTCACAGTAGCTATGTACAGGTACTGCATCTGATTTCAATTCTCGAATTCCATGTAACTTTAGAATTCAATGCGTACGGAGACTGTAATGCAATGATTCGATGTTATAAATTATGTCACTTTCAGAACTCGATGCGCAGTTTGTGAGACAAAGAGTTTTCATAGTAGCTATGTACAAGTACTGTATCTGATTTCAATTCTGGAATTCCATGTAATTTTACAATTCAATGTGTACTGAGACTGTAATGCAGTGATTCGATGGAATGATTTATATCACTTTGAAAATTTGATGCGCAATTCGTGAAACAAAGAGTTTTCACGGCAGCTATGTACAGGTACTGTATCTGATTTCAATTCTGGAATTCCATGTAATTTTAGATTTCAATATGTACTGAGACTGTAATGCAATGATTCGATGTAATAAATTATGTCGCTTTGAGAACTCGATGCGCAGTTTGTGAGACAAAGAGTTTTCACAGTAGCTATGTACAAGTACTGTATCTGATTTCAATTCTGGAATTCCATGTAATTTTAGAATTCAATGTGTACTGAGACTGCAATACTATGATTCGATGGAATATATTATATTACTTTGACAATTCGATGCGCAGTTTGTGAAACAACGAGTTTTCACAGAACCTATATACAAGTGCTGTATCTGATTTCAATTCTGGAATTCGATGTAATTTTAGAATTTAATGCATACTGAAAGTGTAATGCAGCGATTCGATGGAATGATTTATATCACTTTGACAATTTGATACGCAATTTGTGAAACAAAGAGTTTTCACGGCAGCTATGTACAGGTACTGTATCTGATTTCAATTCTGGAATTCCATGTAATTTTAGAATTCAATGTGTACTGAGACTGTAATGCAATGATTCGATGTAATAAATTATGTCGGTTTGAGAACTCGATGCGCAGTTTGTGAGACAAAGAGTTTTCACAGTAGCTATGTACAAGTACTGTATCTGATTTCAATTCTGGAATTCCATGTAATTTTAGAATTCAATGTGTACTGAGACTGCAATACAATGATTCGATGGAATATATTATATTACTTTGACAATTCGATGCGCAGTTTGTGAAACAACGAGTTTTCACAGAACCTATATACAAGTGCTGTATCTGATTTCAATTCTGGAATTCGATGTAATTTTAGAATTTAATGCATACTGAAAGTGTAATGCAGCGATTCGATGGAATGATTTATATCACTTTGACAATTTGATACGCAATTTGTGAAACAAAGAGTTTTCACGGCAGCTATGTACAGGTACTGTATCTGATTTCAATTCTGGAATTCCATGTAATTTTAGAATTCAATGTGTACTGAGACTGTAATGCAATGATTCGATGTAATAAATTATGTCGCTTTGAGAACTCGATGCGCAGTTTGTGAGACAAACAGTTTTCACAGTAGCTATGTTCAAGTACTGTATCTGATTTCAATTCTGGAATTCCATGTAATTTTAGAATTCAATGTGTACTGAGACTGCAATGCAATGATTCGCTGGAATATATTATATTACTTTGACAATTCGATGCGCAGTTTGTGAAACAAAGAGTTTTCGCGGCAGCTATGTACAGGTACTGTATCTGATTTCAATTCTGGGATTTGATGTAATTTTAGAATTTAATGCATACTGAGACTGTAATGCAATGATTCGATGGAATATATTATATCACTTTGAGAATTCGATGCGCAGTTTGTGAAACAACGAGTTTTCACAGTAGCTATGTACAGGTACTGTATCTGATTTCAGTTCTCGAATTCGATGTAATTTTAGAATTCAATGCGTACGGAGACTGTAATGCAATGATTCGATGTTATAAATTATGTCACTTTCAGAACTCGATGCGCAGTTTGTGAGACAAAGAGTTTTCATAGTAGCTATGTACAAGTACTGTATCTGATTTCAATTCTGGAATTCCATGTAATTTTACAATTCAATGTGTACTGAGACTGTAATGCAGTGATTCGATGGAATGATTTATATCACTTTGAAAATTTGATGCGCAATTCGTGAAACAAACAGTTTTCACGGCAGCTATGTACAGGTACTGTATCTGATTTCAATTCTGGAATTCCATGTAATTTTAGAATTCAATGTGTACTGAGAATGTAATGCAGTGATTCGATGGAATGAATTATATCACTTTGACAATTCGATGCACAATTTGCGAAACAAAGAGTTTTCGCGGCAGCTATGTACAGGTACTGTACCTGATTTCAATTCTCGAATTCGATGTAATTTTAGAATTCAATGCGTACGGAGACTGTAATGCAATGATTCGATGTTATAAATTATGTCACTTTCAGAACTCGATGCGCAGTTTGTGAGACAAAGAGTTTTCATAGTAGCTACGTACAAGTACTGTATCTGATTTCAATTCTGGAATTCCATGTAATTTTACAATTCAATGTGTACTGAGACTGTAATGCAGTGATTCGATGGAATGATTTATATCACTTTGAAAATTTGATGCGCAATTCGTGAAACAAACAGTTTTCACGGCAGCTATGTACAGGTACTGTATCTGATTTCAATTCTGGAATTCCATGTAATTTTAGAATTCAATGTGTACTGAGACCGTAATGCAGTGATTCGATGGAATGATTTATATCACTTTGACAATTTGATGCGCAATTTGTGAAATAACGAGTTTTCACGGCAGCTATGTACAGGTACTGTATCTGATTTCAATTCTGGAATTCCATGTAATTTTAGAATTCAACGTGTACTGAGACTGTAATGCAATGATTCGATGTAATAAATTATGTCGCTTTGAGAACTCGATGCGCAGTTTGTGAGACAAAGAGTTTTCACAGTAGCTATGTACAAGTACTGTATCTGATTTCAATTCTGGAATTCCATGTAATTTTAGAATTCAATGTGTACTGAGACTGCAATGCAATGATTCGATGGAATATATTATATTACTTTGACAATTCGATGCGCGGTTTGTGAAACAACGAGTTTTCACAGAACCTATATACAAGTGCTGTATCTGATTTCAATTCTGGAATTCGATGTAATTTTAGAATTTAATGCATACTGAAAGTGTAATGCAGCGATTCGATGGAATGATTTATATCACTTTGACAATTTGATACGCAATTTGTGAAACAAAGAGTTTTCACGGCAGCTATGTACAGGTACTGTATCTGATTTCAATTCTGGAATTCCATGTAATTTTAGAATTCAATGTGTACTGAGACTGTAATGCAATGATTCGATGTAATAAATTATGTCGCTTTGAGAACTCGATGCGCAGTTTGTGAGACAAAGAGTTTTCACAGTAGCTATGTACAAGTACTGTATCTGATTTCAATTCTGGAATTCCATGTAATTTTAGAATTCAATGTGTACTGAGACTGCAATGCAATGATTCGATGGAATATATTATATTACTTTGACAATTCGATGCGCAGTTTGTGAAACAACGAGTTTTCACAGAACCTATATACAAGTGCTGTATCTGATTTCAATTCTGGAATTCGATGTAATTTTAGAATTTAATGCATACTGAAAGTGTAATGCAGCGATTCGATGGAATGATTTATATCACTTTGACAATTTGATATGCAATTTGTGAAACAAAGAGTTTTCACGGCAGCTATGTACAGGTACTGTATCTGATTTCAATTCTGGAATTCCATGTAACTTTAGAATTCAATGTGTACGGAGACCGTAATGCAATGATTCGATGTAATAAATTATGTCGCTTTGAGAACTCGATGCGCAGTTTGTGAGACAAACAGTTTTCACAGTAGCTATGTTCAAGTACTGTATCTGATTTCAATTCTGGAATTCCATGTAATTTTAGAATTCAATGTGTACTGAGACTGCAATGCAATGATTCGCTGGAATATATTATATTACTTTGACAATTCGATGCGCAGTTTGTGAAACAAAGAGTTTTCGCGGCAGCTATGTACAGGTACTGTATCTGATTTCAATTCTGGGATTTGATGTAATTTTAGAATTTAATGCATACTGAGACTGTAATGCAATGATTCGATGGATATATTATATCACTTTGAGAATTCGATGCGCAGTTTGTGAAACAACGAGTTTTCACAGTAGCTATGTACAGGTACTGTATCTGATTTCAATTCTCGAATTCGATGTAATTTTAGAATTCAATGCGTACGGAGACTGTAATGCAATGATTCGATGTTATAAATTATGTCACTTTCAGAACTCGATGCGCAGTTTGTGAGACAAAGAGTTTTCATAGTAGCTATGTACAAGTACTGTATCTGATTTCAATTCTGGAATTCCATGTAATTTTTCAATTCAATGTGTACTGAGACTGTAATGCAGTGATTCGATGGAATGATTTATATCACTTTGACAATTTGATACGCAATTTGTGAAACAAACAGTTTTTACGGCAGCTATGTACAGGTACTGTATCTGATTTCAATTTTGGGATTTGATGTAATTTTAGAATTTAATGCATACTGAGACGAAATGCAATGATCCGATGGAATATATTATATCACTTTGAGAATTCGATGCGCAGTTTGTGAAATAACGAGTTTTCACAGTAGCTATGTACAGGTACTGCATCTGATTTCAATTCTCGAATTCCATGTAACTTTAGAATTCAATGCGTACGGAGACTGTAATGCAATGATTCGATGTTATAAATTATGTCACTTTCAGAACTCGATGCGCAGTTTGTGAGACAAAGAGTTTACATAGTAGCTATGTACAAGTACTGTATCTGATTTCAATTCTGGAATTCCATGTAATTTTACAATTCAATGTGTACTGAGACTGTAATGCAGTGATTCGATCGAATGATTTATATCACTTTGAAAATTTGATGCGCAATTCGTGAAACAAAGAGTTTTCACGGCAGCTATGTACAGGTACTGTATCTGATTTCAATTCTGGAATTCCATGTAATTTTAGATTTCAATATGTACTGAGACTGTAATGCAATGATTCGATGTAATAAATTATGTCGCTTTGAGAACTCGATGCGCAGTTTGTGAGACAAAGAGTTTTCACAGTAGCTATGTACAAGTACTGTATCTGATTTCAATTCTGGAATTCCATGTAATTTTAGAATTCAATGTGTACTGAGACTGCAATACAATGATTCGATGGAATATATTATATTACTTTGACAATTCGATGCGCAGTTTGTGAAACAACGAGTTTTCACAGAACCTATATACAAGTGCTGTATCTGATTTCAATTCTGGAATTCGATGTAATTTTAGAATTTAATGCATACTGAAAGTGTAATGCAGCGATTCGATGGAATGATTTATATCACTTTGACAATTTGATACGCAATTTGTGAAACAAAGAGTTTTCACGGCAGCTATGTACAGGTACTGTATCTGATTTCAATTCTGGAATTCCATGTAATTTTAGAATTCAATGTGTACTGAGACTGTAATGCAATGATTCGATGTAATAAATTATGTCGCTTTGAGAACTCGATGCGCAGTTTGTGAGACAAACAGTTTTCACAGTAGCTATGTTCAAGTACTGTATCTGATTTCAATTCTGGAATTCCATGTAATTTTAGAATTCAATGTGTACTGAGACTGCAATGCAATGATTCGCTGGAATATATTATATTACTTTGACAATTCGATGCGCAGTTTGTGAAACAAAGAGTTTTCGCGGCAGCTATGTACAGGTACTGTATCTGATTTCAATTCTGGGATTTGATGTAATTTTAGAATTTAATGCATCCTGAGACTGTAATGCAATGATTCGATGGAATATATTATATCACTTTGAGAATTCGATGCGCAGTTTGTGAAACAACGAGTTTTCACAGTAGCTATGTACAGGTACTGTATCTGATTTCAATTCTCGAATTCGATGTAATTTTAGAATTCAATGCGTACGGAGACTGTAATGCAATGATTCGATGTTATAAATTATGTCACTTTCAGAACTCGTTGCGCAGTTTGTGAGACAAAGAGTTTTCATAGTAGCTATGTACAAGTACTGTATCTGATTTCAATTCTGGAATTCCATGTAATTTTACAATTCAATGTGTACTGAGACTGTAATGCAGTGATTCGATGGAATGAATTATATAACTTTGACAATTCGATGCACAATTTGCGAAACAAAGAGTTTTCGCGGCAGCTATGTACAGGTACTGTACCTGATTTCAATTCTGGGATTTGATGTAATTTTAGAATTTAATGCATACTGAGACTGTAATGCAATGATTCGATGGAATATATTATATCACTTTGAGAATTCGATGCGCAGTTTGTGAAACAACGAGTTTTCACAGTAGCTCTGTCAAGGTAATGTATCTGGTTTCAATTATGGAATTCCGTGTAATTTCAGAATTCAATGTGTACTGAGACTGTAATGCAATGATTCGATGTAGTAAATTATGTCGCTTTGAGAACTCGATGCGCAGTTTGTGAGACAAAGAGTTTTCACAGTAGCTATGTACAAGTACTGTATCTGATTTCAATTCAGGAATTCCATGTAATTTTAGAATTCAATGTGTACTGAGACTGCAATGCAATGATTCGCTGGAATATATCATATTACTGCGACAATTCGATGCGCGGTTTGTGAAACAAAGAGCTTTCGCGGCAACTATGTACAGGTACTGTATCTGATTTCAATTCTGGGATTTGATGTAATTTTAGAATTTAATGCATACTGAGACTGTAATGCAATGATTCGATGGAATATATTATATCACTTTGAGAATTCGATGCGCAGTTTGTGAAACAACGAGTTTTCACAGTAGCTATGTACAGGTACTGTATCTGATTTCAATTCTCGAATTCGATGTAATTTTAGAGTTCAATGCGTGCTGAGACTGTAATGCAATGATTCGATGTAATAAATTATGTCAATTTGAGAACTCGATGCGCAGTTTGTGAGACAAAGAGTTTTCACAGTAGCTATGTACAAGTACTGTATCTGATTTCAATTCTGGAATTCCTTGTAATTTTAGAATTCAATGTGTACTGAGACTGTAATGTAGTGATTCGATGGAATGATTTAAATCACTTTGACAATATGATGCGCAATTTGTGAAACAAAGAGTTTTCACGGTAGCTATGTACAGGTATTGTATCTGATTTCAATTCTGGAATTCCATGTAATTTTAGAATTCAATGTGTACTGAGACTGTAATGCAGTGATTCGATGGAATGAATTATATCACTTTAACAATTCGATGCACAATTTGCGAAACAAAGAGTTTTCGCGGCAGCTATGTACAGGTACTGTACCTGATTTCAATTCTGGGATTTGATGTAATTTTAGAATTTAATGCATACTGAGACTGTAATGCAATGATTCGATGGAATATATTATATCACTTTGAGAATTCGATGCGCAGTTTGTGAAACAACGAGTTTTCACAGTAGCTATGTACAGGTAGTGCATCTGATTTCAATTCTGGGATTTGATGTAATTTTAGAATTTAATGCATACTGAGACTGTAATGCAATGATTCGATGGAATATATTATATCACTTTGAGAACTCGATGCGCAGTTTGTGAGACAACGAGTTTTCACAGTAGCTATTTACAAGTACTGTGTCTGATTTCAAGTCTGAAATTCCATGTAATTTTAGAATTCAATGTGTACTGAGACTGTAATGCAGTCATTCGATGGAATGATTTATATCACTTTGACAATTTGATGCGCAATTTGTGAAACAAAGAGTTTTCACAGTAGCTATGTACAAGTACTGTATCTGTATGTACAAGTACTGTATCTGGATTCAATTCTGGAGTTTGATGTAATTTTAGAATTTAATGCGTACTGAGACTGCAGTGGATGGAATAAATTATGTCACTTTGAGAATTCGATGCGCAGTTTGTGAAACAACGAGTTTTTACAGTAGCTATGTACAGGTACTGTATCTGATTTCAATTCTCGAATTCGATGTAATTTTAGAATTCAATGTGTACTGAGACTGTAATGCAGTGATTCGATGGAATGATTTATATCACTTTGACAATTTGATGCGCAATTTGTGAAACAAAGAGTTTTCACAGTAGCTATGTACAAGTACCGTATCTGAATTCAATTCTGGAATTTTACGTAATTTTAGAATTTAATGTGTACTGAGACTGCAATGCAATGATTCGATGGAATATATTATATTACTTTGACAATTCGATGCGCAGTTTGTGAAACAAAGAGTTTTCACGGCAGCTATGTACAGGTACTCTATCTGATTTCAATTCTGGAATTCCATGTAATTTTAGAATTCAATGTGTACTGAGACTGTAATGCAATGATTCGATGTAATAAATTATGTCGCTTTGAGAACTCGATGCGCAGTTTGTGAGACAAAGAGTTTTCACAGTAGCTATGTACAGGTACTCTATCTGATTTCAATTCTGGAATTCGATGTAATTTTAGAATTTAATGCATACTGAGACTCTAATGCAGTGATTCAATGGAATGATTTATATCACTTTGAGAACACGATGCGCAGTTTGTGAGACAAAGAGTTTTCACAGTAGCTATGTACAAGTACTGTATCTGATTTCAATTCTGGAATTCCTTGTAATTTTAGAATTCAATGTGTACTGAGACTGTAATGCAGTGATTCGATGGAATGATTTATATCACTTTGAGAATTTGATGCGCAATTTGTGAAACAAAGAGTTTTCACGGCAGCTATGTACAGGTACTCTATCTGATTTCAATTCTGGAATTCCATGTAATTTTAGAATTCAATGTGTACTGAGACTGTAATGCAATGATTCGATGTAATAAATTATGTCGCTTTGAGAACTGGATGCGCAGTTTGTGAGACAAAGAGTTTTCACAGTAGCTATGTACAAGTACTGTATCTGATTTCAATTCTGGAATTCCATGTAATTTTAGAATTCAATGTGTACTGAGACTGCAATGCAATGATTCGATGGAATATATTATATTACTTTGACAATTCGATGCGCAGTATGTGAAACAACGAGTTTTCACAGAACCTATATACAAGTGCTGTATCTGATTTCAATTCTGGAATTCGATGTAATTTTAGAATTTAATGCATACTGAGACTGCAATGCAGCTATTCGATGGAATGATTTATATCACTTTGACAATTTGATACGCAATTTGTGAAAAAAAGTGTTTTCACGGCAGCTATGTACAGGTACTGTATCTGATTTCAAATCTGGAATTTGATGTAGTTTTATAATTTAATGCGTACTGAGACTGTAATGCAATGATCCGATGGAATATATTATATCACTTTGAGAATTCGTTGCGCAGTTTGTGAAACAACGAGTTTTCACAGTAGCTCTGTCAAGGTACTGTATCTGATTTCAATTCTGGAATTCCATGTAATTTTAGAATTCAATGTGTACTGAGACTGTAATGCAATGATTCGATGTAATAAATTATGTCGCTTTGAGAACTCAATGCGAAGTTTGTGAGACAAAGAGTTTTCACAGTAGCTATGTACAACTACTGTATCTGATTTTAATTCTGGAATTCCATGTAATTTTAGAATTCAATGTGTACTGAGACTGCAATGCAATGATTCGCTGGAATATATTATATTACTTTGACAATTCGATGCGCAGTTTGTGAAACAAAGAGTTTTCGCGGCAGCTATGTACAGGTACTGTATCTGATTTCAATTCTGGGATTTGATGTAATTTTAGAATTTAATGCATACTGAGACTTTAATGCAGTGATTCGATGGAATATATTATATCACCTTGAGAATTCCATGCGCAGTTTGTGAAACAACGAGTTTTCACAGTAGCTATGTACAGGTAGTGCATCTGATTTCAATTCTGGAATTCCATGTAATTTTAGAATTCAATGTGTACTGAGACTGCAATGCAATGATTCGATGGAATATATTATATCACTTTGAGAATTCGATGCGCAGTTTGTGAAACAACGAGTTTTCACAGTAGCTATGTACAGGTACTGTATCTAATTTCAATTCTCGAATTCGATTTAATTTTAGAATTCAATGCGTACTGAGACTGTAATTCAATGATTCGATGTAATAAATTATGTCACTTTGAGAACTCGATGCGCAGTTTGTGAGACAAAGAATTTTCACAGTAGCTATTTACAAGTACTGTATCTGATTTCAATTCTGAAATTCCATGTAATTTTAGAATTCAATGTGTCCTGAGACTGTAATGCAGTGATTCGATGGAATGATTTATATCACTTTGACAATTTGATGCGCAATTTGTGAAACAAAGAGCTTTCACAGTAGCTATGTACAAGTACTGTATCTGAATTCAATTCTGGAGTTTGATGTAATTTTAGAATTTAATGCGTACTGAGACTGCAGTGCAATGATTCGATGGAATAAATTATGTCACTTTGAGAATTCGATGCGCAGTTTGTGAAACAACGAGTTTTTACAGTAGCTATGTACAGGTACTGTATCTGATTTCAATTCTCGAATTCGATGTAATTTTAGAATTCAATGTGTACTGAGACTGTAATGCAGTGATTCGATGGAATGATTTATATCACTTTGACAATTTGATGCGCAATTTGTGAAACAAAGAGTTTTCACAGTAGCTATGTACAAGTACCGTATCTGAATTCAATTCTGGAATTTGACGTAATTTTAGAATTTAATGCGTACTGAGACTGCAATGCAATGATTCGATGGAATAAAATATGTCGCTTTGAAAACTCGATGCGCAGTTTGTGAAACAACGAGTTTTCACAGAACCTATATACAAGTACTGTATCTGATTTCAATTCTGGAATTCGATGTAATTTTAGAATTTAATGCATACTGAGACTGTAATGCAGTGATTCAATGGAATTATTTATATCACTTTGAGAACACGATGCGCAGTTTGTGAGACAAAGAGTTTTCACAGTAGCTATGTACAAGTACTGTATCTGATTTCAATTCTGGAATTCTTTGTAATTTTAGAATTCAATGTGTACTGAGACTGTAATGCAGTGATTGGATGGAATGATTTATATCACTTTGACAATTTGATGCGCAATTTGTGAAACAAAGAGTTTTCACAGTAGCTCTGTCAAGGTACTGTATCTGATTTCAATTCTGGAATTCCATGTAATTTGAGAATTCAATGTGTACTGAGACTGTAATGCAATGATTCGATGTAATAAATTATGTCGCTTTGAGAACTCGATGCGCAGTTTGTGAGACAAAGAGTTTTCACAGTAGCTATGTACAAGTACTGTATCTGATTTCAATTCTGGAATTCCATGTAATTTTAGAATTTAATGCATACTGAGACTGTAATGCAGCGATTCGATGGAATGATTTATATCACTTTGACAATTTGATACGCAATTTGTGAAACATAGTGTTTTCACGGCAGCTATGTACAGGTACTGTATCTGATTTCAAATCTGAAATTTGATGTAATTTTGTAATTTAATGCGTACTGAGACTGTAATGCAATGATCCGATGGAATATATTATATCACTTTGAGAATTCGTTGCGCAGTTTGTGAAACAACGAGTTTTCACAGTAGCTCTGTCAAGGTACTGTATCTGATTTCAATTCTGGAATTCCATGTAATTTTAGAATTCAATGTGTACTGAGACTGTAATGCAATGATTCGATGTAATAAATTATGTCGCTTTGAGAACTCGATGCGAAGTTTGTGAGACAAAGAGTTTTCACAGTAGCTATGTACAACTACTGTATCTGATTTTAATTCTGGAATTCCATGTAATTTTAGAATTCAATGTGTACTGAGACTGCAATGCAATGATTCGCTGGAATATATTATATTACTTTGACAATTCGATGCGCAGTTTGTGAAACAAAGAGTTTTCGCGGCAGCTATGTACAGGTACTGTATCTGATTTCAATTCTGGGATTTGATGTAATTTTAGAATTTAATGCATACTGAGACTGTAATGCAATGATTCGATGGAATATATTATATCACTTTGAGAGTTCGATGCGCAGTTTGTGAAACAACGAGTTTTCACAGTAGCTATGTACAGGTACTGTATCTGATTTCAATTCTCGAATTCGATGTAATTTTAGAATTCAATGCGTACGGAGACTGTAATGCAATGATTCGATGTTATAAATTATGTCACTTTCAGAACTCGATGCGCAGTTTGTGAGACAAAGAGTTTTCATAGTAGCTATGTACAAGTACTGTATCTGATTTCACTTCTGGAATTCCATGTAATTTTAGAATTCAATGTGTACTGAGACTGTAATGCAGTGATTCGATGGAATGATTTATATCACTTTGAAAATTTGATGCGCAATTCGTGAAACAAAGAGCTTTCACGGCAGCTATGTACAGGTACTGTATCTGATTTCAATTCTGGAATTCCATGTAATTTTAGAATTCAATGTGTACTGAGACTGCAATGCAATGACTCGCTGGAATATATCATATTACTTTGACAATTCGATGCGCAGTTTGTGAAACAAAGAGTTTTCGCGGCAGCTATGTACAGGTACTGTATCTGATTTCAATTCTGGGATTTGATGTAATTTTAGAATTAAATGCATACTGAGACTGTAATGCAGTGATTCGATGGAATATATTATATCACTTTGAGAATTCGATGCGCAGTTTGTGAAACAACGAGTTTTCACAGTAGCTATGTACAGGTAGTGCTTCTGATTTCAATTCTGGAATTCCATGTAATTTTGGAATTCAATGTGTACTGAGACTGCAATGCAATGATTCGATGGAATATATTATATCACTTTGAGAATTCGATGCGCAGTTTGTGAAACAACGAGTTTTCACAGTAGCTATGTACAGGTACACAGAGTTTGATGTAATTTTAGAATTTAATGCGTACTGAGACTGCAGTGCAATGATTCGATGGAATAAATTATGTCAGTTTGAGAATTCGATGCGCAGTTTGTGAAACAACGAGTTTTTACAGTAGCTATGTACAGATACTGTATCTGATTTCAATTCTCGAATTCGATTTAATTTTAGAATTCAATGTGTACTGAGACTGTAATGCAGTGATTCGATGGAATGATTTATATCACTTTGACAATTTGATGCGCAATTTGTGAAACAAAGTGTTTTCACAGTAGCTATGTACAAGTACCGTATCTGAATTCAATTCTGGAATTTGACGTAATTTTAGAATTTAATGCATACTGAGACTGCAATGCAATGATTCGATGGAATAAATTATGTCGCTTTGAAAACTCGATGCGCAGTTTGTGAAACAACGAGTTTTCACAGAACCTATATACAAGTACTGTATCTGATTTCAATTCTGGAATTCGATGTAATTTTAGAATTTAATGCATACTGAGACTGTAATGCAGTGATTCAATGGAATGATTTATATCACTTTGAGAACACGATGCGCAGTTTGTGAGACAAAGAGTTTTCACAGTAGCTATGTACAAGTACTGTATCTGATTTCAATTCTGGAATTCCTTGTAATTTTAGAATTCCATGTGTACTGAGACTGTAATGCAGTGATTCGATGGAATGATTTATATCACTTTGACAATTTGATGCGCAATTTGTGAAACAAAGAGTTTTCACAGTAGCTCTGTCAAGGTACTGTATCTGATTTCAATTCTGGAATTCCATGTAATTTTAGAACTAAATGTGTACTGAGACTGTAATGCAATGATTCGATGTAATAAATTATGTCGCTTTGAGAACTCGAAGCGCAGTTTGTGAGACAAAGAGTTTTCACAGTAGCTATGTACAAGTACTGTATCTGATTTCAATTCTGGTGTTCCATGTAATTTTAGAATTTAATGCATACTGAGACTGTAATGCAGCGATTCGATGGAATGATTTATATCACTTTAACAATTTGATACGCAATTTGTGAAACAAAGTGTTTTCACGGCAGCTATGTACAGGTGCTGTATCTGATTTCAAATCTGGAATTCGATGTAATTTTATAATTTAATGCGTACTGAGACTGTAATGCAATGATCCGATGGAATATATTATATCACTTTGAGAATTCGTTGCGCAGTTTGTGAAACAACGAGTTTTCACAGTAGCTCTGTCAAGGTACTGTATCTGATTTCAATTCTGGAATTCCATGTAATTTTAGAATTCAATGTGTACTGAGACTGTAATGCAATGATTCGATGTAATAAATTATGTCGCTTTGAGAACTCGATGCGCAATTCGTGAAACAAAGAGTTTTCGCGGCAGCTATGTACAGGTACTGTATCTGATTTCAATTCTGGGATTTGATGTAATTTTAGAATTTAATGCATACTGAGACTGTAATGCAATGATTCGATGGAATATATTATATCACTTTGAGAATTCGATGCGCAGTTTGTGAAACAACGAGTTTTCACAGTAGCTATGTACAGGTACTGTATCTAATTTCAATTCTCGAATTCGATGTAATTTTAGAATTCAATGTGTACTGAGACTGTAATGCAGTGATTCGATGGAATGATTTATATCACTTTGAAAATTTAATGCGCAATTCGTGAAACAAAGAGTTTTCACGGCAGCTATGTACAGGTACTGTATCTGATTTCAATTCTGGAATTCCATGTAATTTTAGAATTCAATGTGTACTGAGACTACAATGCAATGTCTCGCTGGAATATATCATATTACTTTGACAATTCGATGCGCAGTTTGTGAAACAAAGAGTTTTCGCGGCAGCTATGTACAGGAACTGTATCTGACTTCAATTCTGGGATTTGATGTAATTTTAGAATTCAATGTGTACTGAGACTGTAATGCAGTGATTCGATGGAATGATTTATATCACTTTGAAAATTTGATGCGCAGTTCGTGAAACAAAGAGTTTTCACAGTAGCTATGTACAAGTACTGTATCTGAATTCAATTCTGGAATTCCATGTAATTTTAGAATTCAATGTGTACTGAGACTGCAATGCAATGATTCGATGGAATATATTATATCACTTTGAGAATTCGATGCGCAGTTTGTGAAACAACGAGTTTTCACAGTAGCTATGTACAGGTACTGTATCTAATTTCAATTCTCGAATTCGATTTAATTTTAGAATTCAATGCGTACTGAGACTGTAATGCAATGATTCGATGTAATAAATTATGTGACTTTGAGAGCTCGATGCGCAGTTTGTGAGACAAAGAGTTTTCACAGTAGCTATTTACAAGTACTGTATCTGATTTCAATTCTGAAATTCCATGTAATTTTAGAATTCAATGTGTACTGAGACTGTAATGCAGTGATTCGATGGAATGATTTATATCACTTTGACAATTTGATGCGCAATTTGTGAAACAAAGAGTTTTCACAGTAGCTATGTACAAGTACTGTATCTGAATTCAATTCTGGAGTTTGATGTAATTTTAGAATTTAATGCGTTCTGAGACTGCAGTGCAATGATTCGATGGAATAAATTATGTCACTTTGAGAATTCGATGCGCAGTTTGTGAAACAACGAGTTTTTACAGTAGATATGTACAGATACTGTATCTGATTTCAATTCTCGTATTCGGTTTAATTTTAGAATTCAATGTGTACTGAGACTGTAATGCAGTGATTCGATGGAATGATTTATATCACTTTGACAATTTGATGCGCAATTTGTGAAACAAAGAGTTTTCACAGTAGCTATGTACAAGTACCGTATCTGAATTCAATTCTGGAATTTGACGTAATTTTAGAATTTAATGCATACTGAGACTGCAATGCAATGATTCGATGGAATAAATTATGTCGCTTTGAAAACTCGATGCGCAGTTTGTGAAACAACGAGTTTTCACAGAACCTATATACAAGTACTGTATCTGATTTCAATTCTGGAATTCGATGTAATTTTAGAATTTAATGCATACTGAGACTGTAATGCAGTGATTCAATGGAATGATTTATATCACTTTGAGAACACGATGCGCAGTTTGTGAGACAAAGAGTTTTCACAGTAGCTATGTACAAGTACTGTATCTGATTTCAATTCTGGAATTCCTTGTAATTTTAGAATTCCATGTGTACTGAGACTGTAATGCAGTGATTCGATGGAATGATTTATATCACTTTGACAATTTGATGCGCAATTTGTGAAACAAAGAGTTTTCACAGTAGCTCTGTCAAGGTACTGTATCTGATTTCAATTCTGGAATTCCATGTAATTTTAGAATTCAATGTGTACTGAGACTGTAATGCAATGATTCGATGTAATAAATTATGTCGCTTTGAGAACTCGATGCGCAGTTTGTGAGACAAAGAGTTTTCACAGTAGCTATGTACAAGTACTGTATCTGATTTCAATTCTGGAATTCCATGTAATTTTAGAATTTAATGCATACTGAGACTGTAATGCAGCGATTCGATGGAATGATTTATATCACTTTGACAATTTGATACGCAATTTGTGAAACAAAGTGTTTTCACGGCAATTATGTACAGGTACTGTATCTGATTTCAAATCTGGAATTTGATGTAATTTTATAATTTAATGCGTACTGAGACTGTAATGCAATGATCCGATGGAATATATTATATCACTTTGAGAATTCGTTGCGCAGTTTGTGAAACAACGAGTTTTCACAGTAGCTCTGTCAAGGTACTGTATCTGATTTCAATTCTGGAATTCCATGTAATTTTAGAATTCAATGTGTACTGAGACTGTAATGCAATGATTCGATGTAATAAATTATGTCGCTTTGAGAACTCGATGCGCAGTTTGTGAGACAAAGAGTTTTCAGAGTAGCTATGTACAACTACTGTATCTGATTTCAATTCTGGAATTCCATGTAATTTTAGAATTCAATGTGTACTGAGACTGCAATGCAATGATTCGCTGGAATATATTATATTACTTTGACAATTCGATGCGCAGTTTGTGAAACGAAGAGTTTTCGCGGCAGCTATGTACAGGTACTGTATCTGATTTCAATTCTGGGATTTGATGTAATTTTAGAATTTAATGCATACTGAGACTGTAATGCAATGATTCGATGGAATATATTATATCACTTTGAGATTTCGATGCGCAGTTTGTGAAACAACGAGTTTTCACAGTAGCTATGTACAGGTACTGTACCTGATTTCAATTCTCGAATTCGATGTAATTTTAGAATTCAATGCGTACGGAGACTGTAGTGCAATGATTCGATGTTATAAATTATGTCACTTTCAGAACTCGATGCGCAGTTTGTAAGACCAGGAGTTTTCATAGTAGCTATGTACAAGTACTGTATCTGATTTCAATTCTGGAATTCCATGTAATTTTAGAATTCATTGTGTACTGAGACTGTAATGCAGTGATTCGATGGAACGATTTATATCACTTTGAAAATTTGATGCGCAATTCGTGAAACAAAGTGTTTTCACGGCAACTATGTACAGGTACTGTATCTGATTTCAATTCTGGAATTCCATGTAATTTTAGAATTTAATGCATACTGTGACTGTAATGCAATGATTCGATGGAATATATTATATCACTTTGAGAATTCGATGCGCAGTTTGTGAAACAACGAGTTTTCACAGTAGCTATGTACAGGTACTGCATCTGATTTCAATTCTCGAATTCGATGTAGTTTTAGAATTCAATGCGTACTGAGACTGTAATGCAATGATTCGATGTAATAAATTATGCCGCTTTGAGAACTCGATGGGCAGTTTGTGAGACAACGAGTTTTCACAGTAGCTATGTACAAGTACTGTATCTGATCTCGATTCTGGAATTCCATGTAATTTTAGAATTCAATGTGTACTGAGACTGCAATGCAATGATTCGATGGAATATATTATATCACTTTGAGAATTCGATGCGCAGTTTGTGAAACAACGAGTTTTCACAGTAGCTATGTACAGGTACTGTATCTAATTTCAATTCTCGAATTCGATGTAATTTTAGAATTCAATGTGTACTGAGACTGTAATGCAGTGATTCGATGGAATGATTTATATCACTTTGAAAATTTGATGCGCAATTCGTGAAACAAAGAGTTTTCACGGCTGCTATGTACAGGTACTGTATCTGATTTCAATTCTGGAATTCCATGTAATTTTAGAATTCAATGTGTACTGAGACTACAATGCAATGACTCGCTGGAATATATCATATTACTTTGACAATTCGATGCGCAGTTTGTGAAACAAAGAGTTTTCGCGGCAGCTATGTACAGGAACTGTATCTGACTTCAATTCTGGGATTTGATGTAATTTTAGAATTTAATGTGTACTGAGACTGTAATGCAGCGATTCGATGGAATGATTTATATCACTTTGACAATTTGATACGCAATTTGTGAAACAAAGTGTTTTCACGGCAGCTATGTACAGGTACTGTATCTGATTTCAAATCTGGAATTTGATGTAATTTTATAATTTAATGCGTACTGAGACTGTAATGCAATGATCCGATGGAATATATTATATCACTTTGAGAATTCGTTGCGCAGTTTGTGAAACAACGAGTTTTCACAGTAGCTCTGTCAAGGTACTGTATCTGATTTCAATTCTGGAATTCCATGTAATTTTAGAATTCAATGTGTACTGAGACTGTAATGCAATGATTCGATGTAATAAATTATGTCGCTTTGAAAACTCGATGCGCAGTTTGTGAGACAAAGAGTTTTCACAGTAGCTATGTACAACTACTGTATCTGATTTCAATTCTGGAATTCCATGTAATTTTAGAATTCAATGTGTACTAAGACTGCAATGCAATGATTCGCTGGAATATATTATATTACTTTGACAATTCGATGCGCAGTTTGTGAAACGAAGAGTTTTCGCGGCAGCTATGTACAGGTACTGTATCTGATTTCAATTCTGGGATTTGATGTAATTTTAGAATTTAATGCATACTGAGACTGTAATGCAATGATTCGATGGAATATATTATATCACTTTGAGAGTTGGATGCGCAGTTTGTGAAACAACGAGTTTTCACAGTAGCTATGTACAGGTACTGTACATGATTTCAATTCTCGAATTCGATGTAATTTTAGAATTCAATGCGTACGGAGACTGTAGTGCAATGATTCGATGTTATAAATTATGTCACTTTCAGAACTCGATGCGCAGTTTGTGAGACAAAGAGTTTTCATAGTAGCTATGTACAAGTACTGTATCTGATTTCAATTCTGGAATTCCATGTAATTTTAGAATTCAATGTGTACTGAGACTGTAATGCAGTGATTCGATGGAATGATTTATATCACTTTGAAAATTTGATGCGCAATTCGTGAAACAAAGAGTTTTCACGGCAGCTATGTACAGGTACTGTATCTGATTTCAATTCTGGAATTCCATGTAATTTTAGAATTTAATGCATACTGTGACTGTAATGCAATGATTCGATGGAATATATTATATCACTTTGAGAATTCGATGCGAAGTTTGTGAAACAACGAGTTTTCACAGTAGCTATGTACAGGAACTGCATCTGATTTCAATTCTCGAATTCGATGTAGTTTTAGAATTCAATGCGTACTGAGACTGTAATGCAATGATTCGATGTAATAAATTATGCCGCTTTGAGAACTCGATGGGCAGTTTGTGAGACAACGAGTTTTCACAGTAGCTATGTACAAGTACTGTATCTGATCTCGATCTTGGAATTCCATGTAATTTTAGAATTCAATGTGTACTGAGACTGCAATGCAATGATTCGATGGAATATATTGTATCACTTTGAGAATTCGATGCGCAGTTTGTGAGACAACGAGTTTTCACAGTAGCTATGTACAAGTACTGTATCTGATCTCGATTCTGGAATTCCATGTAATTTTAGAATTCAATGTGTACTGAGACTGCAATGCAATGATTCGTTGGAATATATTATATCACTTTGAGAATTCGATGCGCAGTTTGTGAAACAACGAGTTTTTACAGTAGCTATGAACAGGTACTGTATCTGATTTCAATTCTCGAATTCGATGTAATTTTAGAATTCAATGTGTACTGAGACTGTAATGCAGTGATTCGATGGAATGATTTATATCACTTTGACAATTTGATGGGCAATTTGTGAAACAAAGAGTTTTCACAGTAGCTATGTGCAAGTACCGTATCTGAATTCAATTCTGGAATTTGACGTAATTTTAGAATTTAATGCGTACTGAGACTGCAATGCAATGATTCGATGGAATAAATTATGTCGGTTTGAAAACTCGATGCGCAGTTTGTGAAACAACGAGTTTTCACAGAACCTATATACAAGTACTGTATCTGATTTCAATTCTGGAATTCGATGTAATTTTAGAATTTAATGCATACTGAGACTGTAATGCAGTGATTCAATGGAATGATTTATATCACTTTGAGAACACGATGCGCAGTTTGTGAGACAAAGAGTTTTCACAGTAGCTATGTACAAGTACTGTATCTGATTTCAGTTCTGGAATTCCTTGTAATTTTAGAATTCAAGGTGTACTGAGACTGTAATGCAGTGATTCGATGGATTGATTTATATCACTTTGACAATTTGATGCGCAATTTGTGAAACAAAGAGTTTTCACGGCAGCTATGTACAGGTACTCTATCTGATTTCAATTCTGGAATTCCATGTAATTTTAGAATTCAATGTGTACTGAGACTGTAATGCAATGATTCGATGTAATAAATTATGTCGCTTTGAGAACTCGATGCGCAGTTTGTGAGACAAAGAGTTTTCACAGTAGCTATTCACAAGTACTGTATCTGATTTCAATTCTGGAATTCCATGTGATTCTAGAATTCAATGTGTACTGAGACTGCAATGCAATGATTCGATGGAATATATTATATTACTTTGACAATTCGATGCGCACTCTGTGAAACAACGAGTTTTCACAGAACCTATATACAAGTGCTGTATCTGATTTCAATTCTGGAATTCGATGTAATTTTAGAATTTAATGCATACTGAGACTGTAATGCAGGGATTCAATGGAGTGATTTATATCACTTTGAGAACTCGATGCGCAGTTTGTGAGACAAAGAGTTTTCACAGTAGCTATGTACAAGTACTGTATCTGATTTCAATTCTGGAATTCCATGTAATTTTAGAATTCAATGTGCACTGAGACTGTAATGCAGTGATTCGATGGAATGAATTATATCACTTTGAGAACTCGACGCGCAGTTCGTGAAACAACGAGTTTTCACAGTAGCTATGTACAAGTGCTGTATCTAATTTCAATTCTGGAATTCGATGTAATTTTAGAATTTAATGCATACTGAGACTGTAATGCAGTGATTCAATGGAATGATTTATATCACTTTGAGAACACGATGCGCAGTTTGTGAGACAAAGAGTTTTCACAGTAGCTATGTACAAGTACTGTATCTGATTTCAGTTCTGGAATTCCTTGTAATTTTAGAATTCAAGGTGTACTGAGACTGTAATGCAGTGATTCGATGGATTGATTTATATCACTTTGACAATTTGATGCGCAATTTGTGAAACAAAGAGTTTTCACGGCAGCTATGTACAGGTACTCTATCTGATTTCAATTCTGGAATTCCATGTAATTTTAGAATTCAATGTGTACTGAGACTGCAATGGAATGATTCGCTGGAATATATTATATTACTTTGACAATTCGATGCGCAATTTGTGAAAGAAAGAGTTTTCGCGGCAGCTATGTACAGGTACTGTATCTGATTTCAATTCTGGGATTTGATGTAATTTTAGAATTTAATGCATACTGAGACTGTAATGCAATGATTCGATGGAATATATTATATCACTTTGAGAGTTCGATGCGCAGTTTGTGAAACAACGAGTTGTCACAGTAGCTATGTACAGGTACTGTATCTGATTTCAATTCTCGAATTCGATGTAATTTAAGAATTCAATGCGTACGGAGACTGTAATGCAATGATTCGATGTTATAAATTATGTCACTTTCAGAACTCGATGCGCAGTTTGTGAGACAAAGAGTTTTCATAGTAGCTATGTATAATTACTGTATCTGATTTCAATTCTGGAATTCCATGTATTTTTAGAATTCAATGTGTACTGAGTCTGTAATGCAGTGATTCGATGGAATGATTTATATCACTTTGAAAAATTGATGCGCAATTCGTGAAACAAAGAGTTTTCACTGCAGCTATGTACAGGTACTGTATCTGATTTCAATTCTGGAATTCCATGTAATTTTAGAATTCAATGTGTACTGAGACTGCAATGCAATGACTCGCTGGAATATATCATATTACTTTGACAATTCGATGCGCAGTTTGTGAAACAAAGAGTTTTCGCGGCAGCTATGTACAGGTACTGTATCTGATTTCAATTCTGGGATTTGATGTAATTTTAGAATTTAATGCACACTGAGACTGTAATGCAATGATTCGATGGAATATATTATATCACTTTGAGAATTCGATGCGCAGTTTGTGAAACAACGAGTTTTCACAGTAGCTATGTACATGTAATGTATCTGAATTCAATTCTGGTATTTGACGTAATTTTAAAATTTAATGCGTACTGAGACTGCAATTCAATGATTCGATGGAATAAATTATGTCTCTTTGAAAACTCGATGCGCAGTTTGTGAAACAACGAGTTTTCACAGTAGCTATGTACAAGTACTCTATCTGATTTCAATTCTGGAATTCCATGTAATTTTAGAATTCAATGTGCACTGAGACTGTAATGCAGTGATTCGATGGAATGAATTATATCACTTTGAGAACTCGACGCGCAGTTTGTGAAACAAAGAGTTTTCACAGTAGCTATGTACAAGTACTGTATCTAATTTCAATTCTGGAATTCGATGTAATTTTAGAATTTAATGCATACTGAGACTGTAATGCAATGATACGATGGAATAAATTATATCACTTTGAGACGTCGATGCGCAGTTTGTGAAACAAAGAGTTTTCGTGGCAGCTATGTACAGGAACTGTATCTGATTTCAATTCTGGGATTTGATGTAATTTTAGAATTTAATGCATACTGAGACTGTAATGCAATGATTCGATGGAATATATTATATCACTTTGAGAATTCGATGCGCAGTTTGTGAAACAACGAGTTTTCACAGTAGCTATGTACAGGTACTGCATCTGATTTCAATTCTCGAATTCGATGTAATTTTAGAATTTAATGCATACTGAGACTGTAATGCAGGGATTCAATGGAGTGATTTATATCACTTTGAGAACTCGATGCGCAGTTTGTGAGACAAAGATTTTTCACAGTAGCTATGTACAAGTACTGTATCTGATTTCAATTCTGGAATTCCATGTAATTTTAGAATTCAATGTGCACTGAGACTGTAATGCAGTGATTCGATGGAATGAATTATATCACTTTGAGAACTCGACGCGCAGTTCGTGAAACAACGAGTTTTCACAGTAGCTATGTACAAGTGCTGTATCTAATTTCAATTCTGGAATTCGATGTGATTTTAGAATTTAATGCATACTGAGACTGTAATGCAATGATTCGATGGAATAAATTATATCACTTTGAGACGTCGATGCGCAGTTTGTGAAACAAAGAGTTTTCGCGGCAGCTATGTACAGGAACTGTATCTGATTTCAATTCTGGGATTTGATGTAATTTTAGAATTTAATGCATACTGAGACTGTAATGCAATGATTCGATGGAATATATTATATCACTTTGAGAGTTCGATGCGCAGTTTGTGAAACAACGAGTTTTCACAGTAGCTATGTACAGGTACTGCATCTGATTTCAATTCTCGAATTCGATGTAGTTTTAGAATTCAATGCGTACTGAGACTGTAATGCAATGATTCGATGTAATAAATTATGCCGCTTTGAGAACTCGATGCGCAGTTTGTGAGACAACGAGTTTTCACAGCAGCTATGTACAGGTACTGTATCTGATTTCAATTCTGGAATTCCATGTAATTTTAGAATTCAATGTGTACTGAGACTGTAATGCAGTGATTCGATGGAATGATTTATATCACTTTGAAAATTTGATGCGCAATTCGCGAAACAAAGAGTTTTCACGGCAGCTATGTACAGGTACTGTATCTGATTTCAATTCTGGAATTCCATGTAATTTTAGAATTCAATGTGTACTGAGACTGCAATGCAATGACTCGCTGGAATATATCATATTACTTTGACAATTCGATGCGCAGTTTGTGAAACAAAGAGTTTTCGCGGCAGCTATGTACAGGTACTGTATCTGATTTCAATTCTGGGATTTGATGTAATTTTAGAATTTAATGCATACTGAGACTGTAATGCAATGATTCGATGGAATATATTATATCACTTTGAGAATTCGATGCGCAGTTTGTGAAACAACGAGTTTTCACAGTAGCTATGTACATGTACTTTATCTGCATTCAATTCTGGTATTTGACGTAATTTTAAAATTTAATGCGTACTGAGACTGCAATTCAATGATTCGATGGAATAAATTATGTCGCTTTGAAAACTCGATGCGCAGTTTGTGATACAACGAGTTTTCACAGAACCTATATACAGGTACTGTATCTGATTTCAATTCTGGAATTCGATGTAATTTTAGAATTTAATGCGTACTGAGACTGCAGTGCAATGATTCGATGGAATAAATTATGTCACTTTGAGAATTCGATGCGCAGTTTGTGAAACAACGAGTTTTTACAGTAGCTATGTACAGTTACTGTATCTGATTTCAATTCTCGAATTCGATGTAATTTTAGAATTCAATGTGTACTGAGACTGTAATGCAGTGATTCGATGGAATGATTTATATCACTTTGACAATTTGATGCGCAATTTGTGAAATATAGAGTTTTCACAGTAGCTATGTACAAGTACCGTATCTGAATTCAATTCTGGAATTTGACGTAATTTTAGAATTTAATGCGTACTGAGACTGCAATGCAATGATTCGATGGAATAAATTATGTCGCTTTGAAAACTCGATGCGCAGTTTGTGAAACAACGAGTTTTGACAGAACCTATATACAAGTACTGTATCTGATTTCAATTCTGGAATTCGATGTAATTTTAGAATTTAATGCAGTGATTCAATGTAATGCAGTGATTCAATGGAATGATTTATATCACTTTGAGAACACGATGCGCAGTTTGTGAGACAAAGAGTTTTCACAGTAGCTATTCACAAGTACTGTATGTGATTTCAATTCTGGAATTCCATGTAATTTTAGAATTCAATGTGTACTGAGACTGCAATGAAATGATTCGATGGAATATATTATATTACTTTGACAATTCGATGCGCAGTTTGTGAAACAACGGGTTTTCACAGAACCTATATACAAGTGCTGTATCTGCTTTCAATTCTGGAATTCGATGTAATTTTAGAATTTAATGCATACTGAGACTGTAATGCAGCGATTCGATGGAATGATTTATATCACTTTGACAATTTGATACGCAATTTGTGAAACAAAGTGTTTTCACGGCAGCTATGTACAGGTACTGTATCTGATTTCAAATCTGGAATTTGATGTAATTTTATAATTTAATGCATACTGAGACTGTAATGCAATGATCCGATGGAATATATTATATCATTTGAGAATTCGTTGCGCAGTTTGTGAAACAACGAGTTTTCACAGTAGCTCTGTCAAGGTACTGTATCTGATTTCAATTCTGGAATTCCATGTAATTTTAGAATTCAATGTGTACTGAGACTGTAATGCAATGATTCGATGTAATAAATTATGTCGCTTTGAGAACTCGATGCGCAGTTGGTGAGACAAAGAGTTTTCACAGTAGCTATGTACAACTACTGTATCTGATTTCAATTCTGGAATCCCATGTAATTTTAGAATTCAATGTGTACTGAGACTGCAATGCAATGATTCGCTGGAATATGTTATATTACTTTGACAATTCGATGCGCAGTTTGTGAAACAAAGAGTTTTCGCGGCAGCTATGTACAGGTACTGTATCTGATTTCAATTCTGGGATTTGATGTAATTTTAGAATTTAATGCATACTGAGACTGTAATGCAATGATTCGATGGAATATATTATATCACTTTGAGAGTTCGATGCGCAGTTTGTCAAACAACGAGTTTTCACAGTAGCTATGTACAGGTACTGTATCTGATTTCAATTCTCGAATTCGATGTAATTTAAGAATTCAATGCGTACGGAGACTGTAATGCAATGATTCGATGTTATAAATTATGTCACTTTCAGAACTCGATGCGCAGTTTGTGAGACAAAGAGTTTTCATAGTAGCTATGTACAAGTACTGTATCTGATTTCAATTCTGGAATTCCATGTAATTTTAGAATTCAATGTGTACTGAGACTGTAATGCAGTGATTCGATGGAATGATTTATATCACTTTGAAAATTTGATGCGCAATTCGTGAAACAAAGAGTTTTCACGGCAGCTATGTACAGGTACTGTATCTGATTTCAATTCTGGAATTCCATGTAATTTTAGAATTCAATGTGTACTGAGACTGCAATGCAATGACTCGCTGGAATATATCATATTACTTTGACAATTCGATGCGCAGTTTGTGAAACAAAGAGTTTTCGCGGCAGCTATGTACAGGTATTGTATCTGATTTCAATTCTGGGATTTGATGTAATTTTAGAATTTAATGCATACTGAGACTGTAATGCAATGATTCGATGGAATATATTATATCACTTTGAGAATTCGATGCGCAGTTTGTGAAACAACGAGTTTTCACAGTAGCTATGTACATGTACTTTATCTGCATTCAATTCTGGTATTTGACGTAATTTTAAAATTTAATGCGTACTGAGACTGCAATTCAATGATTCGATGGAATAAATTATGTCGCTTTGAAAACTCGATGCGCAGTTTGTGATACAACGAGTTTTCACAGAACCTATATACAGGTACTGTATCTGATTTCAATTCTGGAATTCGATGTAATTTTAGAATTTAATGCATACTGAGACTGTAATGCAGTGATTCAATGGAATGATTTATATCACTTTGAGAACTCGATGCGCAGTTTGTGAGACAAAGAGTTTTCACAGTAGCTACGTACAAGTACTGTATCTGATTTCAATTCTGGAATTCCATGTAATTTTAGAATTCAATGTGCACTGAGACTGTAATGCAGTGATTCGATGGAATGAATTATATCACTTTGAGAACTCGACGCGCAGTTTGTGAAACAACGAGTTTTCACAGTAGCTATGTACAAGTGCTGTATCTAATTTCAATTCTGGAATTCGATGTAATTTTAGAATTTAATGCATACTGAGACTGTAATGCAATGATTCGATGGAATAAATTATATCACTTTGAGACGTCGATGCGCAGTTTGTGAAACAAAGTGTTTTCACAGAACCTATATACAAGTACTGTATTTGATTTCAAATGTGGAATTTGATGTAATTTTAGAATTCAATGTGTACTGAGACTGTAATGCAATGATTCGATGTAATAAATTATGTCGCTTTGAGAACTCGATGCGCAGTTTGTGAGAAAAAGGGTTTTCACAGTAGCTATGTACAAGTACTCTATCTGATTTCAATTCTGGAAATCCATGTAATTTTAGAATTCAATGTGTACTGAGACTGCAATGCAATGATTCGCTGGAATATATTATATTGCTTTGACAATTCGATGCGCAATTTGTGAAACAAAGAGTTTTCGCGGCAGCTATGTACAGCTACTATATCTGATTTCAATTCTGGAATTCCATGTAATTTTAGAATTTAATGCATACTGTGACTGTAATGCAATGATTCGATGGAATATATTATATCACTTTGAGAATTCGATGCGCAGTTTGTGAAACAACGAGTTTTCACAGTAGCTATGTACAGGTACTGCATCTGATTTCAATTCTCGAATTCGATGTAGTTTTAGAATTCAATGCGTACTGAGACTGTAATGCAATGATTCGATGTAATAAATTATGCCGCTTTGAGAACTCGATGGGCAGTTTGTGAGACAACGAGTTTTCACAGTAGCTATGTACAAGTACTGTATCTGATCTCGATTCTGGAATTCCATGTAATTTTAGAATTCAATGTGTACTGAGACTGTAATGCAGTGATTCGATGGAATATATTATATCACTTTGAGAATTCGATGCGCAATTCGTGAAACAAAGAGTTTTCACGGCAGCTATGTACAGGTACTGTATCTGATTTCAAGTCTGGAATTCCATGTAATTTTAGAATTCAATGTGTACTGAGACTGCAATTCAATGACTCGCTGGAATATATCATATTACTTTGACAATTCGATGCGCAGTTTGTGAAACAAAGAGTTTTCGCGGCAGCTATGTACAAGTACTGTATCTGATTTCAATTCTGAAATTCCATGTAATTTTAGAATTCAATGTGTACTGAGACTGTAATGCAGTGATTCGATGGAATGATTAATATCACTTTGACAATTTGATGCGCAATTTGTGAAAAAAAGTGTTTTCACAGTAGCTATGTACAAGTACTGTAGCTGATTTCAATTCTAGATTTCCATGTAATTTTAGAATTTAATGCGTGCTGAGACGGCAATGCAATGATTCGATGTAATAAATTATGTCACTTTGAGAATTCGATGTGCAGTTTGTGAAACAACGAGTTTTCACAGTAGATATGTACAGGTACTGTATCTGATTTCAATTCTCGAATTCGATGTAATTTTAGAATTCAATGCGTACTGAGACTGTAATGCAATGATGCGATGTTATAAATTATGTCACTTTCAGAACTCGATGCTCAGTTTGTGAGACAAAGAGTTTTCATAGTAGCTATGTACAAGTACTGTATCTGATTTCAATTCTGGAATTCCATGTAATTTTAGAATTCAATGTGCACTGAGACTGTAATGCAGTGATTCAATGGAATGATTTATATCACTTTGAGAACTCGATGCGCAGTTTGTGAGACAAATAGTTTTCACAGTAGCTATGTACAAGTACTGTATCTGATTTCAATTCTGGAATTCCATGTAATTTTAGAATTCAATGTGCACTGAGACTGTAATGCAGTGATTCGATGGAATGAATTATATCACTTTGAGAACTCGACGCGCAGTTTGTGAAACAACGAGTTTTCACAGTAGCTATGTACAAGTGCTGTATCTAATTTCAATTCTGGAATTCGATGTAATTTTAGAATTTAATGCATACTGAGACTGTAATGCAATGATTCGATGGAATAAATTATATCACTTTGAGACGTCGATGCGCAGTTTGTGAAACAAAGAGTTTTCACAGAACCTATATACAAGTACTGTATCTGATTTCAATTCTGGAATTCGATGTAATTTTAGAATTTAATGCATACTGAGACTGTAATGCAGCGATTCGATGGAATGATTTATATCACTTTGACAATTTGATACGTAATTTGTGAAACAAAGAGTTTTCACGGCAGCTATGTACAGGTACTGTATCTGATTTCAAATGTGGAATTTGATGTAATTTTAGAATTCAATGTGTACTGGGACTGTAATGCAATGATTCGTTGTAATAAATTATGTCGCTTTGAGAACTCGATGCGCAGTTTGTGAGACAAAGAGTTTTCACAGTAGCTATGTACAAGTACTGTATCTGATTTCAATTCTGGAATTCCATGTAATTTTAGAATTCAATGTGTACTGAGACTGCAATGCAATGATTCGCTGGAATATATTATATTACTTTGACAATTCGATGCGCAGTTTGTGAAACAAAGAGTTTTCGCGGCAGCTATGTACAGCTACTGTATCTGATTTCAATTCTGGAATTCCATGTAATTTTAGAATTCAATGTGTACTGAGACTGTAATGCAGTGATTCGATGGAATGAATTATATCACTTTGATAATTCGATGCATAATTTGCGAAACAAAGCGTTTTCGCGGCAGCTATGTACAGGTACTGTACCTGATTTCAATTCTGGGATTTGATGTAATTTTAGAATTTAATGCGTACTGAAACTGTAATGCTATGATTCGATGGAATATATTATATCACTTTGAGAATTCGATGCGCAGTTTGTGAAACAACGAGTTTTCACAGTAGCTATGTACAGGTACTGCATCTGATTTCAATTCTCGAATTCGATGTAATTTTAGAATTTAATGCATACTGAGACTGTAATGCAGTGATTCAATGGAATGATTTATATCACTTTGAGAACTCGATGCGTAGTTTGTGAGACAAAGAGTTTTCACAGTAGCTATGTACAAGTACTGTATCTAATTTCAATTCTGGAATTCCATGTAATTTTAGAATTCAATGTGTACTGAGACTGTAATGCAGTGATTCGATGGAATGAATTATATCACTTTGAGAACTCGACGCGCAGTTTGTGAAACAACGAGTTTTCACAGTAGCTATGTACATGTGCTGTATCTGATTTCAATTCTCGAATTCGATTTAATTTTAGAATTCAATGCGTACTGAGACTGTAATGCAATGATTCGATGTAATAAATTATGTCACTTTGAGAACTCGATACGCAGTTTGTGAGACAAAGAGTTTTCACAGTAGCTATTTACAAGTACTGTATCTGATTTCAATTCTGAAATTCCATGTAATTTTAGAATTCAATGTGTACTGAGACTGTAATGCAGTGATTCGATGGAATGATATATATCACTTTGACAATTTGATGCGCAATTTGTGAAACAAAGAGTTTTCACAGTAGCTATGTACATGTACTGTATCTGAATTCAATTCTGGAGTTTGATGTAATTTTAGAATTTAATGCGTACTGAGACTGCAGTGCAATTATTCGATGGAATAAATTATGTCGCTTTGAAAACTCGATGCGCAGTTTGTGAGACAAAGAGTTTTCACAATAGCTATGTGCAAGTACTGTAGCTGATTTCAATTCTGGAATTCCATGTAATTTTAGAATTTAATGCGTACTGAGACTGCAATGTAATGATTCGATGTAATAAATTATGTCACTTTGAGAATTCTATGCGCAGTTTGTGAAACAACTAGTTTTCACAGAAGCTATGTACAGGTACTGTATCTGATTTCAATTCTCGAATTCGATGTAATTTTTGAATTCAATGCGTACTGAGACTGTAATGCAATGATTCGATGTTATAAATTATGTCACTTTCAGAACTCGATGCGCAGTTTGTGAGACAAAGAGTTTTCATAGTAGCTATGTACAAGTACTGTATCTGATTTCAATTCTGAAATTCCATGTAATTTTAGAATTCAATGTGTACTGAGACTGTAATGCAGTGATTCGATGGAATGATTTATATCACTTTGACAATTTTATGCGCAATTTGTGAGACAACGAGTTTTCACAGTAGCTATGTACAAATACTGTATCTGAATTCAATTCTGGAATTTGACGTAATTTTAGAATTTAATGCGTACTGAGACTGCAATGCAATGATTCGATGGAATAAATTATGTCGCTTTGAAAACTCGATGCGCAGTTTGTGAAACAACGAGTTTTCACAGAACGTATATACAAGTACTGCATCTGATTCCAATTCTGGAAATCGATGTAATTTTAGAATTGAATGCATACTGAGACTGTAATGCAGTGATTCAATGGAATGATTTATATCACTTTGAGAACTCGATGCGCAGTTTGTGAGACAAAGAGTTTTCACATTAGCTATGTACAAGTACTGTATCTGATTTCAATTCTGCAATTCCATGTAATTTTAGAATTAAATGTGTACTGAGACTGTAATGCAGTGATTCGATGGACTGAATTATATCACTATGAGAACTCGATGCGCAGTTTGTGAAACAACGAGTTTTCACAGTAGCTATGTATTAATGCTGTATCTAATTTCAATTCTGGAATTCGATGTAATTTTGGAATTTATTGCGTACTGAGACTACAATGCAATGATTCGATGGAATAAATTATGTCGCTTTGAAAACTCGATGCGCAGTTTGTGAAACAACGAGTTTTCACAGAACGTATATACAAGTACTGTATCTGATTTCAATTCTGGCATTTGATGTAATTTTAGAATTTAATGCATACTGAGACTGTAATGCAATGATTCGATGGAATATATTATATCACTTTGAGAGTTTGATGCGCAGTTTGTGAAACAACGAGTTTTCACAGTAGCTATGTACAGGTACTGCATCTGATTTCAATTCTCGAATTCGATGTAATTTTAGAATTCAATGCGTACTGAGACTGCAATGCAATGATTCGCTGGAATATATTATATTACTTTGACAATTCGATGCGCAGTTTGTGAAACAAAGCGTTTTCGCGGCAACTATGTACAGGTACTGTATCTGATTTCAATTCTGGGTTTTGATGTAATTTTAGAATTTAATGCATACTGAGACTGTAATGCAATGATTCGATGGAATATATTATATCACTTTGAGAATTCGATGCGCAGTTTGTGAAACAACGAGTTTTCACAGTAGCTATGTACAGGTACTCTATCTGATTTCAATTCTCGAATTCGATGTAATTTTAGAGTTCAATGCGTACTAAGATCATAATGCAATGATTCGATGTAATAAATTATGTCAATTTGAGAACTCGATGCACAGTTTGTGAGACAAAGAATTTTCACAGTAGCTATGTACAATTACTGTATCTGATTTCATTTCTGGAATTCCTTGTAATTTTAGAATTCAATGTGTACTGAGACTGTAATGCAGTGATTCGATGGAATGATTTATATCACTTTGACAATTTGATGCGCAATTTGTGAAACAAAGAGTTTTCACGGCAGCTATGTACAGGTACTGTATCTGATTTCAATTCTGGAATTCCATGTAATTTTAGAATTCAATGTGTACTGAGACTGTAATGCAGTGATTCGATGGAATGAATTATATCACTTTGACAATTTGATGCACAATTTGCGAAACAAAGAGTTTTCGCGGCAGCTATGTACAGGTACTGTATCTGATTTCAATTCTGGGATTTGATGTAATTTTAGAATTTAATGCATACTGAGCCTGTAATGCAATGATTCGATGGAATATATTATATCACTTTGAGAATTCGATGCGCAGTTTGTGAAACAACGAGTTTTCACAGTAGCTATGTACAAGTATTGTATCTGATTTCAATTCTGGAATTCCATGTAATTTTAGAATTCAATGTGTACTGAGACTGTAATGCAGTGATTCGATGGAATGAATTATATCACTTTGACAATTCGATGCACAATCTGCGAAACAAAGAGCTTTCGCGGCAGCTATGTACAAGTGCTGTATCTAATTTCAATTCTGGAATTCGATGTAATTTTAGAATTTAATGCGTACTGAGACTGTAATGCAATGATCCGATGGAATATATTATATCACTTTGAGACGTCGATGCGTAGTTTGTGAAACAACGAGTTTTAACATTAGCTATGTACAAATACTGTATCTGATTTCAATTCTGGAATTCGATGT
Organism: Dioctria linearis; assembly: GCA_963930735.1. Classification (NCBI taxonomy): domain Eukaryota; kingdom Metazoa; phylum Arthropoda; class Insecta; order Diptera; family Asilidae; genus Dioctria; species Dioctria linearis. The sequence goes on from CAWVNZ010002146.1 coordinate 52,383, forward strand.
AGTTTTAGAATTTAATGCATATTGAGACTGTAATGCAGCGATTCGATGGAATGATTTATTTCACTTTGACAATTTGATACGCAATTTGTGAAACAAAGAGTTTTCACGGCAGCTATGTACAGGTACTTTATCTGATTTCAAATCTGGAGTTTGATGTAATTTTATAATTTAATGCGTACTGAGACTGCAATGCAATGATCCGATGGAATATATTATATCACTTTGAGAATTCGTTGCGCAGTTTGTGAAACAACGAGTTTTCACAGTAGCTCTGCCAAGGTATTGTATCTGATTTCAATTCTGGAATTCCATGTAATTTTAGAATTCAATGTGTACTGAGACTGTAATGCAGTGATTCGATGGAATGAATTATATCACTTTGACAATTCGATGCACAATTTGCGAAACAAAGAGTTTTCGCGGCAGCTATGCACATGTGCTGTATCTAATTTCAGTTCTGGAATTCGATGTAATTTTAGAATTTAATGCGTACTGAGACTGTAATGCAATGATTCGATGGAATAAATTATATCACTTTGAGACGTCGATGCGCAGTTTGTGAAACAACGAGTTTTCACAGTAGCTATATACACGTACTGTATCTGATTTCAATTCTGGAATTCGATGTAATTTTAGAATCTAATGCATACTGAGACTGTAATCCAGCGATTCGATGGAATGATTTATATCACTTTGACAATTTGATACGCAATTTGTGAAACAAAGAGTTTTCACGGCAGCTATGTACAGGTACTGTATCTGATTTCAAATCTGGAATTTGATGTAATTTTATAATTTAATGCGTACTGAGACTGCAATGCAATGATCCGATGGAATATATTATATCACTTTGAGAATTCGTTGCGCAGTTTGTGAAACAACGAGTTTTTACAGTAGCTCTGCCAAGGTACTGTATCTGATTTCAATTCTGGAATTCCATGTAACTTTAGAATTTAATGTGTACTGAGACTGTAATGCAATGATTCGATGTAATAAATTATGTCGCTTTGAGAACTCGATGCGCAGTTTGTGAGACAAAGAGTTTTCACAGTAGCTATGTACAAGTACTCTATATGATTTCAATTCTGGAAATCCATGTAATTTTAGAATTCAATGTGTACTGAGACTGCAATGCAATGATTCGATGGAATATATTATATTACTTTGACAATTCGATGCGCAGTTTGTGAAACAACTAGTTTTCACAGAACCTATATACAAGTACTGTATCTGATTTCAATTCTGGAATTCAATGTAATTTTGGAATTTAATGCATACTGAGACTGTAATTAAGCGATTCGATGGAATGATTTATATTAGTTTGACAATTTGATACGCAATAAGTGAAACAAAGTGTTTTCACGGCAGCTATGTACAGGTACTGTATCTGATTTCAAATCTGGAATTTGATGTAATTTTATAATTTAATGCGTACTAAGGCTGTAATCCGATGGAATATATTATATCACTTTGAGAATTCGTTGCGCAGTTTGTGAAACAACGAGTTTTCACAGTAGCTCTGCCAAGGTACTGTATCTGATTTCAATTCTGGAATTCGATGTAATTTTAGAATTTAGTGCATACTGAGACTGTAATGCAGTGATTCGATGGAATGAATCATATCACTTTGAGAACTCGATGCGCAGCTTGTGAAACAACGAGTTTTCACAGTAGCTATGTACAGGTACAGTATCTGATTTCAATTCTGGAATTCCTTGTAATTTTAGAATTCAATGTGTACTGAGACTGTAATGCATTGATTCGATGGAATGATTTATATCACTTTGACAATTTGATGCGCAATTTGTGAAACAAAGAGTTTTCACGGCAGATATGTACAGGTACTGTATCTGATTTCAATTCTGGAATTCCATGTAAATTTAGAATTCAATGTGTACTGAGACTGTAATGCAGTAATTCGATGGAATGAATTATATCACTTTGACAATTCGATGCACAATTTGCGAAACAAAGAGTTTTCGCGGTAGCTATGTACAGGTACTGTATCTGATTTCAATTCTGGGATTTGATGTAATTTTAGAATTTAATGCATACTGAGACTGTAATGCAATGATTCGATGGAATATATTATATTACTTTGAGAATTCGATGCGCAGTTTGTTAAAAAACGAGTTTTCACAGTAGCTATTAACAGGTACTGCATCTGATTTCAATTCTCGAATTCGATGTAATTTTAGAATTCAATGCGTACTGAGACTGCAATGCAATGATTCGCTGGAATATATTATATTACTTTGACAATTCGATGCGCAGTTTGTGAGCCAACGAATTTTCACAGTAGCTATGTACAGGTACTGTATCTGATTTCAATTCTGGAATTCCTTGTAATTTTAGAATTCAATGCGTACTGAGACTGTAATGCAATGATTCGATGTAATAAATTATGTCACTTTGAGAACTCGATGCGCAGTTTGTGAGACAAAGAGTTTTCACAGTAGCTATTTACAAGTACTGTATCTGATTTCAATTCTGAAATTTCATGTAATTTTAGAATTCAATGTGTACTGAGACTGTAATGCAGTGATTCGATGGAATGATTTATATCACTTTGACAATTTGATGCGCAATTTGTGAAACAAAGAGTTTTCACAGTAGCTATGTACAAGTACTGTATCTGAATTCAATTCTGGAGTTTGATGTAATTTTAGGATTTAATGCGTACTGAGACTGCAGTGCAATGATTCGATGGAATAAATTATGTCGCTTTGAAAACTCGATGCACAGTTTGTGAATCAAAGAGTTTTTACAATAGCTATGTGCAAGTACTGTAGCTGATTTCAATTCTGGAATTCCATGTAATTTTAGAATTTAATGCGTACTGAGACTGCAATGTAATGATTCGATGTAATAAATTATGTCACTTTGAGAATTCGATGCGCAGTTTGTGAAACAACGAGTTTTCACAGTAGCTATGTACAGGTACTGTATCTGGTTTCATTTCTCGAATTCGATGTAATTTTAGAATTCAATGCGTACTGAGACTGTAATGCAATGATTCGATGTTATAAATTATGTCACTTTCAGAGCTCGATGCGCAGTTTGTGAGACAAAGAGTTTTCATAGTAGCTATGTACAGGTACTGCATCTGATTTCAATTCTGGAATTCGATGTAATTTTAGAATTTAATGCATACTGAGACTGTAATGCAGTGATTCAATGGAATGATTTATATCACTTTGAAAACTCGATGCGCAGTTTGTGAGACAAAGAGTTTTCACAGTAGCTATGTACAAGTACTGTATCTGATTTCAGTTCTGCAATTCCATGTAATTTTAGAATTAAATGCGTACTGAGACTGTAACGCAGTGATTCGATGGAATGAATTATATCACTTTGAGAACTCGATGCGCAGTTTGTGAAACAACGAGTTTTCACAGAAGCTATATATAAGTGCTGTATCTAATTTCAATTCTGGAATTCGATGTAATTTTAGAATTTAATGCGTACTGAGACTGTAATGCAATGATTCGATGGAATAAATTATATCACTTTGAGACGTCGATGCGCAGTTTGTGAAACAACGAGTTTTCACAGAACCGATATACAAGTACTGTATCTTTTTTTTAATTCTGGAATTCGATGTAATTTTAGAATTTAATGCATACTGAGACTGTAATGCAGCGATTCGATGGAATGATTTATATCACCTTATCAATTTGATACGCAATTTGTGAAACAAAGAGTTTCCACGGCAGCTATGTACAGGTACTGTATCTGATTCCAAATCTGGAATTTGATGTAATTTTAGAATTTAATGCGCACTGAGACTGTAATGCAATGATCCGATGGAATATATTATATCACTTTGAGAATTCGTTGCGCAGTTTGTGAAACAACGAGTTTTCACAGTAGCTCTGTCAAGGTACTGTATCTGATTTCAATTCTGGAATTCCATGTAATTTTAGAATTCAATGTGTACTGAGACTATAATGCAATGATTCGATGTAATAATTTAGGTCGCTTTGAGAACTCGATGCGCATTTTGTGAGACAAAGGGTTTTCACAGTAGCTTTGTACAAGTACTGTATCTGATGTCAATTCTGGAATTCCATGTAATTTTAGAATTCAATGTGTACTGAGACTGCAATGCAATGATTCGATGGAATATATTATATTACTTTGACAATTCGATGCGCAGTTTGTGAAACAACGAGTTTTCACAGAACCTATATACAAGTACCATATCTGATTTCAATTCTGGAATTCGATGTAATTTTAGAATTTAATGCATACTGAGACTGTAATGCAGCGATTCGAAGGAATGATTTATATCACTTTGACAATTTGATACGCAATTTGTGAAACAAAGGGTTTTCACGGCAGCTATGTACAGGTACTGTATCTGATTTCAAATCTAGAATTTGATGTAATTTTATAATTTAATGCGTACTGAGACTGTAATGCAATGATCCGATGGAATATATTATATCACTTTGAGAACTCGTTGCGCAGTTTGTGAAACAACGAGTTTTGACAGTAGCTCTGTCAAGGTACTGTATCTGATTTCCATTCTGGAATTCCATGTAATTTTAGAATTCAATGTGAACTGAGACTATAATGCAATGATTCGATGTAATAAATTATGTGGCTTTGAGAACACGATGCGCAGTTTGTGAGACAAAGAGTTTTCACAGTAGCTATGTACAAGTACTGTATCTGATTTCAATTCTGCAATTCCATGTAATTTTAGAATTCAATGTGTACTGAGACTGAAATGCAATGATTCGCTGGAATATATTATATTACTTTGACAATTCGATGCGCAGTTTGTGAAACAAAGAGTTTTCGCGGCAACTATGTACAGGTACTGTATCTGATTTCAATTCTGGGATTTGAGGTAATTTTAGAATTTAATGCATACTGAGACTGTAATGCAATGATTCGATGGAATATATTATATCACTTTGAGGATTCGATGCGCAGTTTGTGAAACAACGAGTTTTCACAGTACCTATGTACAGGGACTGTATCTTATTTCAATTCTCGAATTCGATATAATTTTAGAGTTCAATACGTACTAAGACTGTAATGCAATGATTCGATGTAATAAATTATGTCAATTTGAGAACTCGATGCGCAGTTTGTGAGACAAAGAGTTTTTACAGTAGCTATGTACAAGTACTGTATCTGATTTCAATTCTGGAATTCCTTGTAATTTTAGAATTCAATGTGTACTGAGACTGTAATGCAGTGATTCGATGGAATGATTTATATCACTTTGACAATTTGATGCGCAATTTGTGAAACAAAGAGTTTTCACGGCAGCTATGTACAGGTACTGTGTCTGATTTCAATTCTGGAATTCCATGTAATTTTAGAATTCAATGTGTACTGAGACTGTAATGCAGTAATTCGATGGAATGAATTATATCACTTTGACAATTCGATGCACAATTTGCGAAACAAAGAGTTTTCGCGGCATCTATGTACAGGTACTGTATCTGATTTCAATTCTGGGATTTGATGTAATTTTAGAATTTAATGCATACTGAGAGTGTAATGCAATGATTCGATGGAATATATTATATTACTTTGAGAATTCGATGCGCAGTTTGTGAAACAACGAGTTTTCACAGTAGCTATTAACAGGTACTGCATCTGATATCAATTCTCGAATTCGATGTAATTTTAGAATTCAATGCGTACTGAGACTGCAATGCAATGATTCGCTGGAATATATTATATTACTTTGACAATTCGATGCGCAGTTTGTGAAACAAAGAGTTTTCGCGGCAACTATGTACAGGTACTGTATCTGATTTCAATTCTGGGATTTGATGTAATTTTAGAATTTAATGCATACTGAGACTGTAATGCAATGATTCGATGGAATATATTATATCACTTTGAGAATTCGATGCGCAGTTTGTGAAACAACGAGTTTTCACAGTAGCTATGTACAGGTGCTGTATCTGATTTCAATTCTCGAATTCGATGTAATTTTATAGTTCAATGCGTTCTAAGACTGTAATGCAATGATTCGATGTAATAAATTATGTCAATTTGAGAACTCGATGCGCAGTTTGTGAGACAAAGAGTTCTCACAGTAGCTATATACAAGTACTGTATCTGATTTCAATTCTGGAATTCCTTGTAATTTTAGAATTCAATGTGTACTTAGTCTGTAATGCAGTAATTCGATGGAATGAATTATATCACTTTGACAATTTGATGCGCAATTTGTGAAACAAAGAGTTTTCACGGCAGCTATGTACAGGTACTGTACCTATCTGATTTCAATTCTGGAATTCCATGTAATTTTAGAATTCAATGTGTACTTCGTCTGTAATGCAGTAATTCGATGGAATGAATTATATCACTTTGACAATTCGATGCACAATTTGCGAAACAAAGAGTTTTCGCGGCAGCTATGTACAGGTACTGTATCTGATTTCAATTCTGGCATTTGATGTAATTTTAGAATTTAATGCATGCTGAGACTGTAATGCAATGATTCGATGGAATATATTATATCACTTTGAGAACTCGATGCGCAGTTTGTGAAACAACGAGTTTTCACAGTAGCTATGTACAGGTACTGTATCTGATTTCAATTCTGGAATTCGATGTAATTTTAGAATTCAATGCGTACTGAGACTGCAATGCGATGATTCGCTGGAATATATTATATTACTTTGACAATTCGATGCACAATTTGCGAAACAAAGAGTTTTCGCGGCAGCTATGTACAGGTACTGTATCTGAATTCAATTCTGGGATTTGATGTAATTTTAGAATTTAATGCATACTGAGCCTGTAATGCAATGATTCGATGGAATATATTATATCACTTTGAGAATTCGATGCGCAGTTTGTGAAACAACGAGTTTTCACAGAACCTATATACAAGTACTGTATCTGATTTCAATTCTGGAATTCCATGTAATTTTAGAATTCAATGTGTACTGAGACTGTAATGCAGTGATTCGATGGATTGAATTATATCACTTTGACAATTCGATGCACAATTTGCGAAACAAAGAGTTTTCGCGGCAGCTATGTACAAGTGCTGTATCCAATTTCAATTCTGGAATTCGATGTAATTTTAGAATTTAATGCGTACTGAGACTGTAATGCAATGATTCGATGGAATAAATTATATCACTTTGAGTCGTCGATGCGTAGTTTGTGAAACAACGAGTTTTCACAGAAGCTATGTACAGGTATTGTATCTGATTTCAATTCTGGAAATCCATGTAATTTTAGAATTCAATGTGTACTGAGACTGCAATGCAATGATTCGATGGAATATGTTATATTACTTTGACAATTCGATGCGCAGTTTGTGAAACAACGAGTTTTCACAGAACCTATATACAAGTACTGTATCTGATTTCAATTCTGGAATTCGATGTAATTTTAGAATTTAATGCATACTGAGACTGTAATTAAGCGATACGATGGAATCATTTATATCAGTTTGATAATTTGATACGCAATTAGTGAAACAAAGTGTTTTCACGGCAGCTACACTGAAAAAATAAGTTTGTGATAAATACAAAATGTAGTCTGTTAATTTTGGTTCATTTCATTAAACAACTTTTTGTTAATATAACCAACTGATCATGAAGAAAACAAACCCCCTAACGGACTTTCGATACTATATACATATGTAGTTTGTAATACTTAGTTTGTAGCATTTAAAAACTGTTTGTAACAATTCAAAACTCTCCGTCATATATACAATGGCATATTATAAGTGTTTGTTTCAACTACGAACTGTGTGTTTCAACTACGAACTGTTTGTAAATGATACAAATTTATATGAAACCTATAGATAATTAGACGGAATTCAGCAAGTTACCAGTTGGCTTTAAGTACTTGCCGAGTGAGGTGTTCATTGAGTGCGTGATTTGTTGAACAAGCGGTAAATAAACAGTAATACAGTTAACAATAAGAATTTATATTTGGCTTTAAGTATACTTACCGAGTGAGGTGTGCATTAATTAATTGTGATAAATTATTAAAGAAGTGGTAAATAAGCTAAGGTAAGTGTTTTCTAATTGTTTTATAAAATATTAACACAGGATTGCCCAAAGAATTAATTTTGACTGCTTTTTAATTTCGTTTAGAAAAAAAAATTATATGTTATAACATAGAATTCTAAGACTTTTTATACATGACATAAATGCATTTATTAATAGTTGTATTTATGTATGTTTTATACCTATATTGCCCAAAAGTAGTCATTTTGAGTCCTTGGGAAATTTAAATTAATTAAATGAATTTTATTATTGAATTTCTTAAATTTTTGTGTGACTTGTTCGCCCCTGTATTGCAATTTCATGAGCAATGAGTTGAGCAATAAGCATTAATTTCTATTTAGAAATTTACAGAAAATGTTTCGGTGGAATTATTCACTTTGGTGGCCGACTGGAGTTATTTTGAGATACAATACTTTCATGTGTGCAGTTGACGGCCTCAAAAATGTATACAAATTCTAAAGAATAAATTTCCAGCAAATTTCTAAGAAAAAAATTGATGGTTTTTAAATTAATACCAAATGACATTACAAATTATTTTTTCTGCTTTAGTTATTCTTTCACAATGCTGTCATTTTCACTGCTTTTGGGAAATGTAGCTATATACTAAATTTCAATCTTTCTAGTGTTAATTTAATTTTTTATAATATTTTTTTAACCGTACACCTAAGTGATTGCAACAAATTATTAATTATAATTATATATATATATATAATTTTAATTTTAATAAAAAGTGTTCGTATACTAACAGAAAATTTTAGGATTCAATTTAAAACAAGAATGTTAAAATTCCAAAATTTCCATTTAAAAACCCTATATCTGCAGTGCTGGGTCAAGTACAATTCTCATTAAACATGTGTTAGAAAGAAGTTTTATGCATTAACCAGCGTGTTATTATAAAATATTAGTTAAGTTACCATTACTGATTGTGAGTTATTAACTTTTTTATAATATCAAATCTGGTCTTTCAATGAATTTATCTCCATTTGTTGTTTTCAGATGACAAATATAGAAAACATTGATATTATTGACTCTGAAGCAATGATGACGGAATTAATGATTAACTGGGGTTTTCAAGAGTATATAGAAGATTTTAAAAGTACTTTGATTTCTAGTTCGGTTCAAGCAAACACATATATTATTTATATTATTTTTTACATAGAGCGTGAAATTGATTACGAATGCTTTCTGAATTTGGAAGAAGAAGATTTAAAAATACTTTTCCCAAATGAAAAACTAGGCCGGCGAATAAAATTTAGGCTTCGTTTAAATGAGTGGAAGAAGCGAAATGTATGGAACACATATAATTTCTAATATTTAAAACCTATTTAATACATATATATATTTTGAAAGTAGAATTTAAATACTGTCAGACAAGAACCGGAGCCTTGGTTCATAAGCGCTCTGAATAGTGACTCTATAACTGGCACACCAACTTCTTCCAAAAAACCTGCCAAAGTGGACAATTCAGGAGCCAATCTACCGGTATTATAAAAGAAAAATGTATGTGTATACAAACTACATTATATTGGAAATTCCGTAATTTCAGAGCCTAGAAGAAATATTAGATTGCGCAAAAGGAAAATTTGTACAGGAATATTTTAAAGTTAATGGTCGGTTAAATGCAGAATCCAGACAGAAGTTAGTTGAATGCATTAGTGAATATTTTATAAATGCTGAAAAACCAATGACAAAACTTATATTTGAACATTGCTCGCTCGAAATAGTTAATATGTTTCCTAAAGAATCTACTGTATGCTGTCTAAATTTAAATTTTTAGAATTATATAATTTAAAATTTTTCTAGGAGACTTATTTCATAGCAAAGGCCAAAAATAATAGCCTGAAGGGAAAGCTGTGTAATCGATACTATAATGACATACGAAAATATAGGAACTTGGATATGTTTCCTCGACTCATTAGTAAAAGAAAGTTGTTGAATGAGGAGGAATACACTGATCCGGTATCAGCACATCCATCACAGGCAGGCACCGAACAAAAAGGTTAAATTGAAGTCAACGTTTGATATTTCCTGAGTAGTATATGTCTTAGACCCTATCATTTGATTTATATTATTCGTATTTATGACAAAATACTACACATTAGCTTTATAGTGTTTTACCTAGAAATCTAAACAAATTTTTATTTAATCCTTTTATCAATAGATATTGCAGATCTTGAGCAATCGCGAATTTGGTTAAAATTTAATGATCACCCTTGGCCCGAAGTGATCAGTAAGTGGGAAGAATGTTTCTCAATTAGAAGAAGTAGCTACTCTACGAAAAAAATTCAGGAAACAGTTTTGGATTGGCCTTTATTGAAACATGCTCTTGGATACACATTGGTATTTACCAGAAGAAATAGATAATTTTATGAAAAGATTAGTACTTATATGTTTCACAGATTGAACTAGATTTCAATAGAATATATCCGAATAAAGATCTTGATATTTTTACAAAGTGGGCTAAATTTTCAACTAAAATCTTGCCAGTATATGAAAAACAAATAAAGGACTCCTACTCAAAAAATTTACTAGTGAAACTTTTATCAAAGGATATTACCGATGGTAGTTTCATAATTTTTTATTCCAACAAATTATTTAATACACATTATTTTAACAGATTATAAAGATTGTATACTTGCCGCGCTGCTGTGTTCAATTTTATTATTAAGGGGTAAAATCGGCGTCTGGAAGCCTTCTATTATCGAAACAATTCAAAGTTTTATTCTAACTGTTGAGGTAACCCTACTTGACGCCAAATGTGAAGAATATTTATTAATACAGATTTTATATTATAGGAGAAATGTCAAGTGCGGGATAAATTAGAGGAAATTTCTCAAAGATGTTTAAATAATAACTTAACTTTTCAACCGCTAATCATTGCAATTGGAGTAGATAGCATCTCGAATACTGAATTCAACGTTTATTTCAACGGAATATCTTACACCTTCACCAGTTTTCAGAAGGTATTAGATGTATGCTTTAAATTGTTTCATGCACTCGAAGCAGAATATCCAAGAGAATCGAAACTTGTTTGGACCTTCATACAAAGGTATTTTTATAATATAGAAACTAAATTAGATATTAAGTCTTCTAGCGTAGCTTCATTAATAGCCGATTTGTCATAATGTCATTAACTTGCTATTCATGTAAAAAGTTATACCAAAGTACTAAAACTCTTTCGAAACATTTAAGAGACATTCACAATGTAAACTCTTCAAGCTTATTTCCATGTGGCCAGCCTAATTGTCCTAGAGTATTTCAGTCAATGCGATCCTTTCAAAAACATCTCAAAACAGCTCATCCATTAGATGCATTACAGCCTAAATCAAATTTGAGTGAGAGCTCTTTAAAAAATTCAATAAGTAATAATTTGTGTAAAAGCCCTGTAATACAATCAGAAGAAAATAGCACGATTCCGGTAAAAACTTCAGAGGAATCCCTTCTGGTCTGAAAGATTCCTTGTTCTTGTTTACAATGAAATTATATAATGAAAATAGTATGAACCGCAGGCAGGAAAGACAAATTTTGGATCATATATCTGATTCTATACTTAACAGGATAGCTGACTTTATGGAAGACTTTATCAATGAGCCTGCAGAAATGAATCAGCTGATTGAAATTTGTCGAAAACCATTTAAAGATTATGATAGTGAACACAAAATATTAAGTAAGCTTGAAAGAAGCACTGTATACATAGAGCCCAAAGTATATCCTCTATTATACAACGGCCGCGAATTTAATAATGCTACAATCGTATCTCCTAGTCTCTCACTTAAAAAGTTTTTAGAATTACCTTCAGTTTTTGATCGTTTGATAAAATATGTTCAAGACATTAAAACCGAAAAGGAAAATTTTGTTAATTTTATTCAAGGGAGTGTATGGCAGGAAAAACTTAAAAGTTCATTACCACATGAAATCATTTTTCCCATACATCTATACTTTGACGATTTTGAAACGGGAAATGCCCTTGGATCACATAGTGGTGCTCAGTCGATTTTAGGATGCTATTTGCAAATTCCCATTATTCCGCCAGAATTCTCCTCACAATTAGAAAATATTTTACCGGTTATGTTTGTTAAGAGTCGCAATAAAGTATTAGGATATCAACCAATTTTAAAACATTTAATAGATGAGCTAATTGAGTTAGAAGAGACAGGAATAATTATAACAATTTCCTCTGAAGAAGTGTCCGTTAAATTCAAATTGGGACTTATTTTAGGTGATAATTTAGGCCTTAATTCCATACTTGGATTCACGACTTCCTTTAACAGTAATTATTACTGTCGTTTTTGTACAGGAACTAAAAGCGTGCTGAAAACCTCCTGTTCTGAAGATAAGTTATTATTAAGAAAAAAATCTAGTTATTCAAATCATTTAGATAAACAGCAATACGGATACAAAGATTTCTGTTATTTTAATAGAATACCCTCTTTCCATGTTCTTGATAATAAGGCTGTAGATATTATGCACGACATTTTTGAAGGTGTGTGTCATTATGTCATATCCCGCGTTTTAGAATATTACGTAACTAACAGAATAATTAGCTTAGATGAATTAAACAAGAGAATTGAGAAATTTTTTGCAGGAACAGATATTAATTTTTCGCCAGTGAAATTAGAACACATAAAAAATTGTCATTTTAAAATGTCAGCTTCAGAAATGTATAGCTTTGTGCATTATTTCCCCATCATTGTTGACGGTCTTATTGTAGAAGATGAAATTTGGCAATTCATTTTAGCTTTACTTAAAATTATTGATATTGTTATGTTATTTGAAATTAGTAAACAGGATATTTTAGCATTGCAAATCACTATAGAAGAGCATCATGAACTTTATATTAGACTTTTTAAAGGGGAATTGAAACCAAAGCATCATTTTATGGTGCATTATCCATCTATTATAGAGGAATTGGGGCCTCTAAGAAAAATATGGTCCATGAGACTTGAAGGCAAGCATAAACAGTTTAAATTGGCTGCTTCTGTAACAACTTGTAGGAAAAATTTATGTAAAACTTTAGCAATTAAGTCCCAGCTGAAATTTGCATATCGTTTATTGTGCAAAACTGGGTTAAATATAAAAACAGAAGTGGGTGATGGGGATTCTATTATGTGCACTATGCTCCCTAAGTATACACATTTTAGTGCACTTTTACCAGGTTTTTTACGGGATCGTGAAATATTTTCAACTAAATTTCTTAAAATTGGGAGTACTACATTCAAGATTGGAATGGCTGTTAAGAATAACTTTGAACAACTTTATAAAATAATTTTTATAATCGTAGATGGTGATAATATTTTGTTAGGAATAGAGGAATTAAAAGTATTGGGTGTAATAAATTTTTGTTTCGAAATTGCTTTAACAGGGATATATTGCTTTAAAAGATTAGATGAAGTCACACATAATTCTACTTTTATTCATAGGCTAAAAACTAAATTACTTGTACGATTTAAAAACTAACTTGGATTAATACAGATTTAAATCGTGACTGCCATTCGAATGAAATTTGTATAAAAATTATTTTGAATTCGAATTTTTTTGTATTAACTATAAGAGAGAAATATTTGCAATTAATAAATAACTATATTCTGATATAAACTCTTTTCGGATTTCTACGATTAAATCTGCATATTATGTTGTCGATCTATTTTGTAACTGGCTTACTATTTTGTACCTGAATTACTAAAATTTTTCAAATATTTAATTATAAGATACTATAAGCTTAACTTCTAAAATGGGCTATTGAAATATATAAACTATAATTCTTTTAGTTTCTCACAAAAAGATGGTGTTTCATCTAATGGAGATATTCGCCATATTGATATCTCGTTTATTTTAATTTATGAACGAAAAATGTTTTTTTTTAAATATTATACATGTATTTAAATTCGTTCCTTCATCCGCGATGAAAGTAATCTCAAATCATTTAAAGCCATTACGCTATCATGTGGCGTTTACTAAGTAAATTTGCTATTGATATAATGTATTATAAACAATTTATCTAAATACTGCTTTAAAATATAAAAAAGAACAAATATACTTAAAAGTATCTAAAATTACATACAATTATAGTTTGTTTTCTTATAGAGTGTTGTTACTGTAATTCAAAAGTATTTCTTAAAAACTAATCATAATTATTAAATTACTATTAAATTAATAAAAATCATATATTTCTGTCAATAAAGCATAATATGTCTGAATTAAACATTATGCAAATACTATCTCGCTATTTTATTTATATTATGTCTTCAGGTAAAACATCTGCAAGTGTGAATAATTAATTAGTATCACATTATATATATTAATTCATAATGTGTCTTGTAACAACGTGAAAAGTGGGAGGCTTAATGATAAAACCAACTGTTGAGTTTGTCGTTATAAGGAACTATTTGTATAATTTACAAAATCCTTCGCAGTACATATAACAAACTGGTTGTAGTATTAATGAGCATAGTTCGTATTATCAAGCAACTCAGTTTAGTAATGGAGCAAACTAATTGTGGCAAAAACAGATAGTTCGTTTTTATAACTAATTGAACTTTGTGGTAAAAACTAACAATTTTTGGCAGATTGTTGCAGTAATGAACTGAATGCTACAAACTGCATCTATAACTATAATGAAGTAGGCATTACAGTAACCAACAAGTTTGTTGGACCTAAAATTACAGATTAGTTTGTAGGGTGAACATATCGGATTAGTATGAGAAACAAACTTATTTTTTCAGGTACTGTATCTGATTTCAAATCTGGAATTTGATGTAATTTTATAATTTAATGCGTACTGAGACTGTAATCCGATGGAATATATTATATCACTTTGAGAATTCGTTGCGCAGTTTGTGAAACAACGAGTTTTCACAGTAGCTCTGCCAAGGTACTGTATCTGATTTCAATTCTGGAATTCGATGTAATTTTAGAATTTAATGCATACTGAGACTGTAATGCAGTGATTCGATGGAATGAATTATATCACTTTGAGAACTCGATGCGCAGTTTGTGAAACAACGAGTTATCACAGTAGCTATGTACAGGTACTGTATCTGATTTCAATTCACGAATTCCTTGTAATTTTAGAATTCAATGTGTACTGAGACTGTAATGCAGTGATTCGATGGAATGATTTATATCACTTTGACAATTTGATGCGCAATTTGTGAAACAAAGAGTTTTCACGGCAGCTATGTACAGGTACTGTATCTGATTTCAATTCTGGAATTCCATGTAATTTTAGAATTCAATGTGTACTGAGACAGTAATGCAGTAATTCGATGGAATGAATTATATCACTTTGACAATTCGATGCACAATTTGCGAAACAAAGAGTTTTCGCGGCAGCTATGTACATGTACTGTATCTGATTTCAATTCTGGGATTTGATGTAATTTTAGAATTTAATGCATACTGTGACTGTAATGCAATGATTCGATGGAATATATTATATTACTTTGAGAATTCGATGCGCAGTTTGTGAAACAACGAGTTTTCACAGTAGCTATTAACAGGTACTGCATCTGATTTCAATTCTCGAATTCGATGTAATTTTAGAATTCAATGCGTACTGAGACTGCAATGCAATGATTCGCTGGAATATATTATATTACTTTGACAATTCGAT